>APFE030890522.1:38925-49023 GCA_000404065.3 Pinus taeda | reverse complement strand
TGCTTGCAACTCGGATTTATAGACACAATGATTTTCTCCTTCTGAATCAATCCATGAACCTGCAATAAGGAGATACCAGCAGAAAATAACCCTTTAGGTTCCTTGGTTTCCTTCTTTCCTGTAAAACTAAAATCTTTCCTAGCCTGTGTGTCTATTTGTGTGAGCTTATCCACAAGATTAGCTTTATGGTCAAAGTGGTCCATAAGAGCTTTTGTGAATTTGTCCCAAGTCAAGGGCCTTCGATAGCAACGTTGATGCCCTTGCCACCATTGCAATCTTTCATTTTCCAAGTACATTTTTCCCACACTCAGATGAGTCTCATCATCTATGATATAATTCAATCTAAAACATTTCTCCATTTTTGCTAGCCATTTGGCTAGATGAGAGCCATCAAATTGATACAAGTCCCTCAAATTCAGATCTAGGCCCACCATCACAAAAAAATTGGCGAAAATTTGAAATGGTCACAATTCCGTCAATATTGCTCAGAATCCCTATTATAACCTGTTTTTAGAAATGGAACAATCATTATGCATCTGCCCATGTGATATAAATCTTGATTCAGGCACTGGAATTTCAAATCTACGCTGCAACTCTCTTGCCGTCACCAAAATTTCTACAAAAAAGAGCTGATTTTAAATCAGTGATATCCCCCTCATCCGGACTCCGATTTCACTGATTTTTTTTTCAAATTGGGTATTTTTCACAAAGAATCCAGATCTGTAATTAGATTTTATATATCTTGCACCAAGACATCTATATCTGCGTCGCAAACTCGCTGCCCGGACATATTATCTGCAACCCCACTGATTTTTAAATCAGTGATATCTCCTTCATCCAGACTTTGATTTGAATGATTTTTTTTTTGAAATCGGGTATTTTTTTACCTAGAATCCAAATCGGCAATTATATTTTGCAGATATTGCATCAAAACGTATAGATTTGATCTGCAAACTCACCGCCCCCGAAATCTTGCAAAAAAAAAAAAAAATCTCCACTTTTTTGCCCAAGAAAGTGCTCTGGTACCACTTGTTATAGATAAAATCCAAAAAGATATGAGAATACAAATAAACCCAAGAATAAAAAGATCTGAAATAGATAGAAATACTTCTTTATTGATCAAACCCTTAAGGTAGGGCGACACCATACATTCACTCCTTAAGGAAGGAGAACACTCCACAAGCCATATCCCTGTTCATACAATAATCCTTGACACTTCCTTCCTTTACCTCTCTCCATGTGGAGTCTCTAGCCTCTATATAGGTCTCATACATACAATACCATGGATCATTACCATGGTTTCTTCATACCATCGACTAATACCATGGGCCCATTACATTATGACTAACTACTTGTGGTCGCTTGCATGATATGTGTTAACCACCTTATTTATTACTATGGCCCGTCCCATTATTACATTATTATCTTGGGTGCCTCCCTTGGTACCCCATATTATCCCCCTAGGTATATAACATTAATAAACAATGTATAGAAACAATGATCTTCTCTTTCTGAATCAATCCATGAACTTGCAATAAGGAGATACCAACAGAAAATAACCCTTTAGGTTTCTTGGTTTCCTTATTTCCTGTAAAAATAAAATCTTTGCTATGTTGTGTGTCTATCTATGTGAGCTTATCCACCAGATTAGATTTATGGTTAAAGTGCTCTATAAAAGCTTTTTTGAAGGTGTCCCAAGTCAAAAACCTTCCATACCCACGTTGATGCCCTTGCCACCATTACCGTCTTTCATTGTCCAAGTACATGCTCCCCATCATAAACTGGGTGTCATCATCATAGACGTAATCCAATTTGAAATATTTCTCCATTTGTGCTAGCCATTTGGCTGGATGAGGGCCATCAAATTTATATAAGTCCCTCAATTTCTTATCTAGGCCCGCCATCACAAAAAATTGGCGAAAATTTGAAATGTCCACAATTCTGTCAATATTGCTCAGAATCCCTATTATGATCTGTTTTTGGAAATGGAACAACCATTTTGCATCTGCCCATGTGATAGAAATCCTGATCCAGGTACTAAAATTTCAGATCTGCGCTGCAACTCTCCCATCGTCACCCAAGATTCTGAAAAAAACGCTGATTTTAAATCAATGATATCTCCCTCATCCGGACTCCGACTGAACTGATTTTTATTTTTTTTTTAATTGGGTATTTTTTCACAAAGAATCCAGATCTGTGATTAGATTTTACAGATCTTGCACCAAGACATCTAGATCTGTGCCGCAAACTTGTTGCCTCGAAAAATTGTCTACAACACCATTGATTTATAGATCAACGATATCTCCTTCATCCGGACTCTGATTCGACCGAATTTTTTTTTGAAATCGGGTATTTTTTCACATAGAATCCAGATCTACAATTATATTTTGTATATCTTGCACTAAAACATATAGATCTGATTTGCAAACTTCCGTCCTGGAAATCCTACAAAAAAAAGAAACTTTCTCCACGTTTTTGCCCAAGAAAGTGCTCTAATACCACTTGTTATAGATCTGACCCAAAATATATGAGAAATATAAATAAATCCAAGAAAGAACAAAATTGAAATAGATAGAATAACTTCTTTATTGATATCAAAACCCTTTTGGTAGGGCAACACCATACATTCACTCCTTAAGGAAGGAGAACACTCCACAAGCCATATGCTTGTTCCTACAATATTCCTTCACACAATTCCTTCACCTCCCTCCATGTGGAGTCTCTAGCCTCTATATAGGCCTCATACATACAATACCATGGATCATTACTATGGTTCCCTCATACCATCGACTAATACCATGGACCCATTACATTATTACTAACTACTTGTGGTCACTTACATGATATGGGTTAACCACCTTATTTATTACTATGGCCCATCCCATTATTACATTATTACCTTGGGTACCTCCCTTGGTACCCCATATTATCCCCCTAGGTATATTTATTACCTTGGGTACCTCCCTTGGTACCCCATATTATCCCCCTAGGTATATAATGGGACGGGCCATAGTAATAAATAAAGTGGTTAACCCATAACATGTAAGAGACCACAAGTAGTTAGTAATAATGTAATGGGCCCAAGGTATTAGTTCGATGGTATGAGGGAACCATGGTAATGATCCATGGTATTGTATGTATGAGGCTTATATAAAGGCTAGAGACTCTACATGGAGAGAGGTCAAGAAATAATGTCAAGGAATATTATATGAATAGACATATGGCTTATGGAGTGTTCTCCTTAAGGAGTGAATGTATGGTGTCGCCCTACCTTAAGGGTTTGATCAATAAATAATCATTTCATATTATTTTTGGGTTTATTTGCATTATCTTATATTTTCATATCAGATCTATAACAAGTGGTATCAGAGCACTTTCTTAGGCAAAAAAGTGGATTTTTTTATTTTTCAAGATTTTGGGGGCGGCGAGTTTGAAGATCAGATCTATATGTTTTGGTGAAAGATCTTCAAAATCTAATTGCAGATCTGAATTCTATGTGAAAAAATACCCCATTTCAAAAAACAATTCAGTCGAATCGGAGTCCAGATGAAGGAGATATCGCTGATCTAAAAATCAGTGGTGTTGTAGACAATTTTTCAGGGCAACGAGTTTGCGGCGCAGACCTATACATCCTGGTACAAGATCTACAAAATCTGATTGTAGATCTGAATTTTTTGTGAAAAAATAACCGATTCAAAAAAAAAATCAGTAGAATCGGAGTCCGGATGAAGGAGATATCGCTGATTTAAAATCAACTCCTTTTTCAGAATTTTGGTGACGGCGGGAGAGTAGCAGCGCAGATTTGAAATTCCAGTGCCTGGATCGAGATTTCTATCACATGGGAAGATGCAGAATGATTATTCCATTTCTGAAAATAGGTTATAATAAGGATTCTGAGCAATATTGACGGAATTGTAACCATTTCAAATTTTCGCCAATTTTTTTGTGATAGCGGGCCTAGATCTGAATTTGAGGGACTTGTATCAATTTGATGGCTCTCATCTAGCCAAATGACTAGCACAAATGGAGAAATATTTTATATTGAATTACATCATGGATGATGAGACTCAGCTGTGTGGGAGAAATGTACTTGGACAATGAAAGATTGCAATGGTGGCAAGGGCATCAACGTTGCTTTCGAAGGCCCTTGACTTGGGACAAATTTACAAAAGTTCTTATGAACCACTTTGACCGTAAAGCTAATCTTGTAGACAAGCTCACACAGACAGATGCACAACCTAGCAAATATTTTATTTTTATAGGAAAGAAGGAAACCAAGGAACCTAAAGGGTTATTTTCTGCTGGTATCTCCTTATTGCAGGTTCATGGATTGATTCAGAAAGAGAAGATCATTGTTTCTATAAATCCTAGTTGCATGCATAATTTCAACAATGTTAATTTGGTAAAAAAATTGCAAATTCCAGCAAAACACATTGAAAACACACAAGTGGATAATGAGGATGGTCAAGTGTACAAGGATTTGAAGATTTCTATGGATAAGTATGTGTTGCATGGTGATTTTTATACTTCAAAGATGGATAATATGGATGTTGTTTTAGGATATTCTTGGATGGAATCTATGAGTACTATCAATATTAATGTGCAGAAGAAATTCTTGAAGCTCTGGTATAAAAGAAAGAAAATTACATTACAGGATATTTCCATCAATAAACAGGTAGAGTCCAAGGAGGTTGACGCAGAAGATGTTCCAAGGACTGACATATCAGATGATGAGCAGTTGATGGTCGACAATCAAACACAAACAGAGGTTGAAGCCGAAAAGGTTACAGGTGCTGACACATCTGATGGGGGTTCAGTGGTTGAAGTAATATTAAAAGATAAGATACCACAGCAGGCACCACAACATGCACTAGATAAAAGTCAAGCTCCAGTAAAGGGTGAATTAAAGAAAAAGACACCGTGGGTTAAAACTTCAACATATCATCACCCACATCACCCCGTAAGACAACCATCAAGTTGACAACCAATTAGCCACAAGGACAACAACCCCCGCAGAACAGATAGAGAGGAGCGAAGATCCACCTACTACACATCAACACAGAAGAGCTACCACGATCAACTTCCATCTCAAGTGAGCGAGACACCAGCGAAATCGAGGGTTCACTTTTCTTTTGGATGGCTAGATGCACGTGCATGGTACCAGTGGACTACTCTTTTAAGTAGATCTTAATATTTGTGTTCTTCCCATGTTTTGGGGACGAAACATGCTAAGGGGGGTGGAATGTTATATACCTAGGAGGATAATATGGGGTACGAAGGGAGGTACCTAAGGTAATAATGTAATAATGGGATGGATGATAGTAATAAATAAGGTGGTTAACCCATATCATGTAAGGGACCACAAGTAGTTAGTAATAATGTAATGGGACCATGGTATTAGTTCGATGGTATGAGGGAACCATGGTAATGATCCATGGTATTGTATGTATGAGGCCTATATAGAGGCTAGAGACTCTACATAGAGAAGGGTCAAGGAATAATGTCAAGGAATATTGTATAAACATGCATATGGCTTGTGGAGCATTCTCCTTCCTTAAGGAGTGAATGTATGGTGTTGCCCTACCTTAAGGGTTTGATTAATAAAAAATCATTTCATATTGTTTCTGGGTTTATTTTCATTATCTTATATTTTCATATCAGATCTATAACAAGTTGCATTATCTTATATTGTGCAAACTCACTGCCCCGAAAAATTGTCTGCAACACCACTAATTTATAGATCAACGATATCTCCTTCATGCAGACTCCAATTCGACTGTTTTTTTTTTGAAATCGGGTATTTTTCACATAGAATTCAGATCTACAATTATATTTTGTATATCTTGCACCAAAACATACAAATTTGATATGCAAACTCGCCGCCCTGGAAATCCTACAAAAAAAAAAAAAAAACTTTCTCCACTTTTTTGCCCAAGAAAGTGCTCTGATACCACTTGTTATAGTTTTGACCCAAAATATATGAGAAATAGAAATAAACCCAAGAAAGAACAAGATTGAAATAGATAGAATAGCTTCTTTATTGATATCAAAACCCTTATGGTAGGGCAACACCATACATTCACTCCTTAAGGAAGGAGAACACTCCACAAGCCATATGCCTGTTTCTATAATATTCCTTCACACAATTCTTTCACCTCCCTCCATGTGGAGTCTCTAGCCTCTATATAGGCCTCATACATACAATACCATGGATTATTACCATGGTTTCCTCATACCATCGACTAATACCATGGGCCCATTACATTATTACTAACTACGTGTGGTCCCTTACATGATATGGGTTAACCACCTTATTTATTACTATGGCCCATTCCATTATTACATTATTACCTTGGGTACCTCCCTTGGTACCCTATATTATCCCCCCTAGGTATATAACATTATATGCCTAGGGGGATAATATGGGGTACAAAGGGAGGTACCCAAGGTATATAACATTGTATAGAAACAATAATCTTTTCTTTCTGAATCAATCCATGAACCTGCAATAAGGAGATACTAGCAGAAAATAACCCTTTAGGTTTCTTGGTTTCCTTATTTCCTGTAAAAATAAAATCTTTTCTATGTTGTGTGTCTGTCTGTGTGAGCTTATCCACCAGATTAGATTTACGGTCAAAGTGCTCTATAAGAGCTTTTTTGAAGGTGTCCAAAGTCAAGAACCTTCCATAGCGATGTTGATGCCATTGCCACCATTGCCGTCTTTCATTGTCCAAGTACATGCTCCCCATCATTAGCTGAGTTTTATCATCATAGACGTAATCCGATTTGAAATATTTCTCCATTTGTGCTAGCCATTTGGCTAGATGAGAGCCATCAAATTTATACAAGTCCCTCAATTTTTGATCTAGGCCCGCCATCACAAAAAAATTGGCGAAAATTTGAAATGGCCACAATTCCATCAATATTGCTTAGAATCTCTATTATGACCTGTTTTTGGAAATGGAACAATCATTTTGCATCTGCCCAATTTTGACCCCGCAATAAGGAGATACCAGCATAAAATAACCCTTTAGGTTTCTTGGTTTCCTTCTTTCTTGTAAAAATAAAATCTTTGCTATGCTGTGTGTTTGTCTGTGTGAGATTATCCACAAGATTAGCTTTACGGTCAAAGTGATCCATAAGATCTTTTATGAATTTGTCCCAAATCAAGGGCCTTCGATAGCAACATTGATGCTCTTGCCACCATTGCAATCTTTCATTGTCCAAGTACATTTTTCCCACACTCAGCTGAGTCTCATCATCTATGATGTAATTCAATCTAAATCATTTCTCCATTTGTGCTAGCTATTTGGCTGGATGAGAGCCATCAAATTGATACAAGTCCCTCAAATTCAGATCTAGGCCCGTCATCACGAAAAAATTGGTGAAAATTTGAAATTGTCACAATTCCGTCAATATTGCTCAGAATCTTTAGTATAACCTGTTTTCAGAAATGGAACAATCATTCTGCATCTTCCCATGTGATAAAAATCTTGATCTAGGAACTGAAATTTCAAATCTGCGCTGCAATTCTCTCGCCGTCACCAAAATTTCTGCAAGAAAGAGATGATTTTAAATCAGTTATATCTCCCTCATTCGGATTCCGATTTGACTGATTTTTTTTTTGAAATTGGGTATGTTTTCACAAAAAATCCAGATCTATAATTAAATTTTATAGATCTCGCACCAGGACGTCCAGATCTGCGCCGCAAACGCGCTGCTCGAACATATTATCTGCAACCCCACTGATTTTTAAATTAGCGATATCTCCTTCATCCGGACTCCGATTTGACCAATTTGTTTTTGAAATCGAGTATTTTTTCACATAGAATCCAGATCTGCAATTGCAGATATTGCACCAAAACGTACAGATCTGATCCGCAAACTCGCCACCCTCAAAATCCTGCAAAAATTAAAAAAAATTCTCCACTTCTTTGCCCAAGAAAGTGCTCTGATACCACTTGTTATATATCTAACCCAGAATATAACTTGTTATGGATCTAACCTGGAATATTATAGATCATTTGATATGAAAATATAAGAAAATGCAAATAAGCCCAGAAATCGGGTATTTTTTCACATAGAATCAAGATCTACAATTATATTTTGTATATCTTACACCAAAACATACAGATCTGATCTGCAAACTTGCCGCCTTGGAAATCCTACAAAAAATAAAAAAAAAACTTTCTCCACTTTTTTGCCCAAGAAAGTGCTCTGATACCATTTATTATAGATTTGACCCAAAATATATGAGAAATATAAATAAATCCAAGAAAGAACAAGATTGAAATAGATAGAATAACTTCTTTATTGATATCAAAACCCTTATGGTAGGGCAACACCATACATTCACTCCTTAAGGAAGGAGAACACTCCACAAGCCATATGCCTGTTCCTACAATATTCCTTCACACAATTCCTTCACCTCTTTCCATGTGGAGTCTCTAGCCTCTATCTAGGCCTCATACATACAATACCATGGATCATTACCATGGTTCCCTCATACCATCGACTAATACCATGGGCCCATTACATTATTACTAACTACTTGTGGTCCCTTACATGATATGGGTTAACCACCTTATTTATTACTATGGCTCGTCCTATTATTACATTATTACCTTGGGTACCTCCCTTGGTACCCCATATTATCCCCCCTAGGTATATAACATTATATGCCTAGGGGGGATAATATGGGGTACAAAGGAAGGAACCCAAGGTATAAAACATTGTATAGAAACAATGATCTTCTCTTTCTGAATCAATCCATGAACCTGCAATAAGGAGATACCAATAGAAAATAACCTTTTAGGTTTCTTGGTTTCCTTATTTCCTGTAAAAATAAAATCTTTGCTATGCTGTGTGTCTATCTGTGTGAGCGTATCCACCAGATTAGATTTACGGTCAAAGTGCTCTATAAGATTTTTTTTGAAGGTGTCCCAAGTCAAGAACCTTCCATAGCCACGTTGATGCCCTTGCCACCATTATCGTCTTTCATTGTCCAAGTACATGCTCCCCATCATAAGTTGAGTGTCATCATCATAGACGTAGTCCAATTTGAAATATTTCTCCATTTGTGCTAGCCATTTGGCTGGATGAGAGCCATCAAATTTATACAAGTCCCTCAATTTCTGATCTAGGCCCGCCATCACAAAAAAATTGGCGAAAATTTGAAATGGCCACAATTCCGCAATATTGCTCAGAATCCCTATTATGACTTGTTTTTGGAAATGGAACAACCATTTTGCATCTGCCCAATTTTGAACCTGCAATAAGGAGATACCAGCAGAAAATAACCCTTTAGGTTTCTTGGTTTCCTTATTTCCTGTAAAAATAAAATCTTTGTTATGCTGTGTGTCTATCTGTGTGAGCTTATCCGCAAGATTAGCTTTACGGTCAAAGTGGTCCATAAGAGCTTTTGTGAATTTGTCCCAAATCAAGGGCCTTCGATAGCAACGTTGATGCTCTTGCCACCATTGCAATCTTTCATTGTCCTAGTACATTTTTCCCACACTCAGTTGAGTCTCATCATCCATGATGTAATTCAATCTAAAACATTTTTCCATTTGTGTTAGCCATTTGGCTGAATGAGAGCCATTAAATTGATACAAGTCCCTCAAATTCAGATCTAGGCCCGCCATAACAAAAAAAATTGGCGAAAATTTGAAATGGTCCATGTTATCTCAAAATCAGACCCTGGAAGGCTGCAGACCAGGAAGACTTCAAGTAACTGTTTCAAACCTACTTTAGGCTGAGGCTTAGCCTCCTCAACCTGAGAGGGCTCTCTCTAAATGGACTAATGATTTTGATTAAAGATAAGATGGCTAACTCTTGTAGAACAACTGTGAAAAATATGAATGGAGGAAACAAATTTAGTAACTATCCATTGGGCTTATGGAGTCAACATCATTTCAGTATAACAATGGTATTAACCTTACATAGAAGTCAGGGCATTCAACATTCAACACATTCAGAACATACCAAGAAGATATGGGACCACACAGTCTATGAATGTATACAGGAAGTCAGAGCACATTTAGTGAATTCTGAGTGATTATACATTCATACCACTGCAAATATTAGGAAATGAATAAC
>APFE030890522.1:5999-24003 GCA_000404065.3 Pinus taeda | reverse complement strand
CCCTGTTTTTAGGTTTAGGATCCCTGAAAATGGCACGTGGGACAGAGCCTTTATCTCCTCATCCATGACACATTTTTCGAAACTGAATGAGGTTTTTGTAGTCTAGGATGTCTAGAACAAAAACCTCTCTTGGTTTTTTAAACTATTTCTCCACTTGTCCATAATCGATCCTTGATGTTCCTAGAAACTAGGAGACTGTCCCTTGCTTTGTTCTGGCTGAAAGATGGGTCTTGGGACAGAGCTCATAACTTCTTCCAAAAACCGTATTTAGAAAAAATGAAGGAGGTGTTTTTGAAGCAATCCGTGCTGAACAAAAACCTCTCTTGGATTTTTGAAATACCTTTCCTACTGCCCAAAAGATGTCTTTGAAAAACAGGTGTTAAACAGGAAAAGTCTGTTTGTGAAAAACTGCACCTACAACAGTTTCGTAGCGCAACTTTGGTCTTTAATTTCTCCCAAATCATAATGAATTTGAAGAAAATGAAGGAGGTTTTTGTAGTGCAGCATGTTAGAAAGAAAAAAATCTTTCAGTTTCCAAAATGGAGTTCTCAGCTTCTCAGGAAAGCTTCTGTAAGTTAAATAGTAAAAACAGTTTTTCTACTAAAACAGGCTGCTACAGGGGTTTCGTAGCGCGCTACGAAAACACTTAGAGTGAGTTTTTTAACTATGAAAACCTTGACACAAGTTTGACATGTGGAATGTTAGGTGATGTGGGACCAGTGATGGGCAAGAACGGAGTGTTGACCCTATTTGACCATACCAACAAGACTCTTTTATAGATCTTAGACACAGAAACAACCATGGAAAGAATAGACCAAGACTAACTTGAATCCTTTGGAATCAAACTGATGTCAAAACACATGGTGAGGCTTTTAGGACATGGAATGAGGCTATGAAACTTTATTTAAATATGGACATAAGACTCTAAACCTATGAATTAGACTCTAAAACATAAAAATGACTTCACCATGACTTGACCATGACTGATACAAGAATTGAGAAACCATGTAGGTTGTCCAAATTCTTTAAGGAAGTTTTACAGTGATAACAGTCCAATTCCATCAATATTGCTCAGAATCCCTATTATAACCTATTTTCAGAAATGGAACAGTCATTCTACATCTGCCTATGTGATAGAAATCTTGATCCAGGCACTGAAATTTCAAATCTGCGTTGCAATTCTCTCGCCGTCACTAAACTTTATGCAAAAAAGAGCTGAGTTTAAATCAGCTATATCTCCCTCATGTGGACTCTGATTTGACTGATTTTTTTTTGAAATTGGGTATTTTTTCACAAAGAATCAAGATCTGTAATTAGATTTTACAGATCTTGCACCAGGACATCTAGATCTTTGCTGCAAACTCGCTGCCCGAACATAACCCCACTGATTTTTAAATCAGCGATATCTCCTTCATCCGGATTCCGATTTGACTGATTTTTTTTTTGAAATCGGGTATTTTTTCACATAGAATCCAGATATACAATTAGATTTTTCTGATATTGCACCAAAAAGTACAGACCTGATCTTCAAACTCGCTGCCCCTGAAATCCTACAAAAATTAAAAAAAATTCTCCACTTTTGTACCCAAGAAAGTGTTGTGATACCACTTGTTATATATCTGACCCAGAATATAACTTGTTATGGATCTAACCTGGAATATTATAGATTCTCTGATATGAAAATATAAGACAATGCAAATAAGTCCATAAATAATATGAAATGATTCTTTATTGATCAAAACCCTTAAGGTAGGGAAACACCATACATTCACTCCTGAAGGAAGGAGAACACTCCACAAGCCATATGCCTGTTCATACAATATTCCTTCACACAATTCCTTGAGAAATTGTTGAGATCATGGTTCCAACCCCCTAGAGAAATTGCTCAAATCATGGTTCTAGCCCCCTCTCTACATTGCTTATGGTTCCACCTGCATAGAAATGCGTGCCCACTCCTTGCCTCCTCTCGATGCATTGTGCAAAAAGGTTGAAATACTTTTGGTGGGCGGATTAATCAAGAAGTACCATTGTAGATGGATTGGTAAAAGAGTCGAATTCTAAGGAGGATATTGGGTGGTCAAACCCCGATCCCTCCATATTTAACACCCATTTCGTTTTGGTTTTGAAACTGCATTAATATTTTTGGGGGTCGGGTCTGCATTGAGTGGCACGCCCCCAACCTCCGTTGAGTGTATCCAGATATGCTGGCTGGAAATGGCCGATCGTTTTGGTGCGCTGTTGTATTAAGGTCTAGAGGCACCCGGGAGGCAGGTCGGCCAGGCTTTTTAGATGGGTTGAAGCCCTGCCGCCCCCGATGTAACAACTGTCAAGAGTTAAGGTGGTGGGTGTGGGCCGGGTTCACTGGAGGTGGCTTGCCCAACCCACAACATTGTTTTGGGTTATTAATTAGTTGGGGTATGTTTTGGGTTATAAATAAGTTGTGGGGCAGCGGGGGTCATGGCCCATCGGCCCAAATTTAAAATTTGTGTTTATAATATAGTTGGTCATTGGGGGTGGGCAGGGCTGGTGGCCTGCCACCCCAAACATATATTTTTTTGTTTTTATTTAAATCTATGGCAATTTTGAAAATTTGGAAAATTGACCGAAGGAGTCAATTTAAGTAGGCCAAAAATTCACCTGGAATTTGGCCCAGGTTGGCCGGGATCCAGCGGTTGGATTTTGTCCAAATTGTTGCCTCCTTAAGCCTGCACAACCACCCAAGTCAACCCTGAACTTTGACTGCTCCTAACTTTCGAATACGGGCTCGGTTTGCCGAACCATTCACGCCACTGCGATCACAAGGATGAGATCTTCAACATGAACATAGTTCGAGCACAATCCGAGGACTTTTATTTTTTACCCTTTCTGAGTCCTCTTGGACTTCTACATGTTCCTAGAGCCACCTGGATCAAAAATAGGCAATCAAATCAGATGAAAAACACATAGAAAAGCTTCAGCTGATTCCTCTTTTAATTACTCCCATTAGTGGAATTATCTTTGCCAATGTATTCATGGTTCATCTTACTCTTTAGTGGATATGGGCTATAGTTCTAAATTCTTTGTATCAGAAATGCAATGGAACCAACTATTTCAGTGAGATAAAAGAAATAGCAAAGGGAAATTGTCTGAAAATATCTCAAGGCTAGAAAGTAGATGTGGAATATTTACAAAGAATATGATTTTTAGTGTTATAAGAAATTAAACTATATCAAAATTAAATCTATAAACTTTATCGATTCTTAATCATAAAAAGTTAAATTAGTAAATGTAGATGTCACATGTTAAGATCTTTATTAGGTTTTGTAAGTTTTATTGATTTATAGAATTATAATAAACCAAACTAGGAAATGTAGATGTCATAATTAAAAGATTTATGTTAGAAGTGAAATCGATATAATATTAGATATTTAATTTTTGAGAGAAATGATGGTATTTTATGGTCATTATGACAGGATGACATATGGTTGAAGTTGAAAGGGATATTTGTATATGCATATAATTGTACATATCTTCCTTGCCATGATGAAAGCACATTGCTATTTAGTCTTTTCTAGTATGCTATATTTAGGCACACCAATTATGATAATATTAATATGTTGAATAAAAATGGTGTTTCTAGTTTTCCCACCAATTCTAGGAACTCAAAACAATGTCAGGCATGTATGCTTCGTATACATGGTAAGCAACCTTTTCATGATTATTCTTTGAGAGCACATGGAAAACTAAACTTTATACGCTCTGATTTGTGTGGCTCCATGCATGTTCCATATACCTTTGGTAATAGATATATAATGGATTATTGATGATTACACCTAGATGTGTTGGGTTTATTTGTTGAAAGAGAAATATTAAGCATTTGAATCGTTGAAAATTTTTCTATGGATTGAAAATGAAGTTTGACCTTGTCACTTGCACTCTTCATATTGATAATAAAAGGGAATAAACTTTAAATTAGTTTGAAAGCTACAACATCAAAATGGGATCAAGCATCAAACATTTGTTCCATACAATATTTAGTGAAATGGTGTAGCAAAAAGAATGAATGAGACACTCTTGAGCATGGTACATTCAAATTTATTTTAAAAAATGTGAAATTGATGTTTTGGGCTAATGTAGTTCTATGTGCAATATATGTGAAAAATAGGTGTCCATATTATTCTCTTGGGAGTAAGACTCCATATGAAATGTCTCATGGCCACATTCCTTTGGTCACACATCTCGAGGTTTCTGGTTCCACCTACTATGCCTTAATTCGTAAGGAGGAAAGAAAAAAACTTGGTGCAAGGAGTCAAAAGTGCATCTTCTTGGGGTATTCAAATACCATCAAGGCATGTTGTCTTTATGATGAGGTAAACAAAAAGTTCATTCTTTCCATAGATGTGATTTTCTTGAATCCCCCGCGAATGAAAACATTGTTTAGCAACAACTTGATCATCTAGATATATTAATTGATGTAAAGACATATCATGAGTATAATGATGAGATTCTAAATCTTGAAGAGGGGATCCCTATCATGGATCAATTTCTAGAATCTCATTTTGAAGTGCCATCTCTGCCTCATGAAGAAGATCCTGTGACCTCATTAAAAAAATAGGTTCAATTAGAAGATGTGATTGGAAGGAAGGTTGAACATTAATGATAATTTAGTACCATCTCAATCAGTTGAATAGTCTAGGCCATCAAAAAAATGTCCAAAGTGGTTGATGCTTGAAAATTTTCATCCAAATGAGGATGGAAATACAAGAACCATAAATTCAACCAAACAAGATGGAGGTGATGCACGGGGGATTCACTCAATGAACCTCTGACCTATCACGTGCATTCATGGAATATTAATAAATACCCTTAATTTGACTACATATTGGAAAATTCCCGTAAAAAACACATTATTTAACCCCCTACCAATATGAACCCAATACACCTTCCCAATTTAAAAATCCCCTACTTCCACTAGATATTGTAGGTATCTATTTTTTCATTAACAATTTTTATACCCCTTTATATTTTTTCATTAAATTTGAGCTCAATTTTTTATACCTACTAATATAAAAGCCCTTTACCCCTATATATCTCTCAGTATATTATGTCATTTTTTCCTCAATATATATCCCCCAATATGAACCTATGTGGTACAATATTTCTCCCCTAGTGAAGTCCCTGTGAGGTGATGTAGATAACTCCAATTCCGATGATGTAAATGATATGAATGCTCATGTCATTGTGAATTGAATTTATCTATCAGCATTGAACCAACTTCCTTTGAAGCATTTGCTTCTCATGATGAGTGGAAAGAAGCGACATTGCAGAAGGAGTATGATGCTCTCATCAATAAAGGGACATGGAAGATGGTGGATACTCTAATTGGAACCAAAACAATTGACTACAAGTGGGTCTACAAGAATAAATAAAATTCATATTCCTTAATTGAGAAGCTTAAGCTGAGGCCCATGGAAAAAGGATTTGGTCAGAAGGAAGACATAGACTATGAGGAGATTTTTCTTCCCATAGTGAAATGGGCTATCTATTCATGCATTGTTGGATTTGGCTACACATAATAGGTGGATGATTCATCACATGGATTTGAATACAACCTTCTTGAATGAAGAATTGAGAAAGAATGTCTACATGTCTCAACAAGAATGATTTATTGTGAAGGGTTAAGAATATAAGGTATGAAAACTCGTCAATTCTTTGTATGGCCTAAACGAAGCACCTTATGCATGGTAAGAAAAGCTAATGGAGCATTTTTTAAAGATTAGTTTCAAGAATTTTAATCTTGATGTTGCAACTTTGTTTATCAAGAAAATTGGAAAATTTGGTGTATATATTGTGGTGTATGTAAATGATACTTTGATAACAGGGAACAATGGAGCATATATTTCATCATAGAGAAATAATTTAAAAATGGTTTTAAGATGATAGACATTAGATATCTTCACTACTACTTGGTTATTGAAGTAACTCAAAATTCAAAAGCATGCATTTGTTTTCGAAAAGAATTACATTAGAGAATTGTTGAACAAATTTAGCATGGTGGATTATAATCCTCTCTTGACTCCAATAGAGAAAAATATAAGTCTTACATCAAAAAAGGAAATGAATTTCAGGATGCAACTAAGAATAGAGAGCTTGTGCAGAGTCTTATTTACCTTACTACTACTACCAAACTAGATATTTCATTTTCAATTGGGATTATTTCCAAGTTTACAAAAAAACCTTGTGAAGAACATTGGTGTATCACAAAGAGAGTTCTAAGGTACTTAATGGGAACTAAGGCTTTGGGTTTAAATACTCTAAGGTGGATGACTTCAAACTAGTTAGGCACTCAAATTCAAACTTTGATGTAAATAAGGAAAATGAGCGTTTACTTCAAGATACTCCATGATTTTTGGATCGATAGATATATATTGGAGATTACACAAACAATCCATTCCAATAGATTCTGCTATAGAAGTAGAGTATGTGGTTGGTGTAGATGCAAAAAAGGAGATTGTATGTCTTTGGAAGATACTAGATATTTTGTTAAAAAAACATTTGAATGGTATTCCAATTTTGATTGATAACACATGTGCAATAAAGTTGGCCAAGAATCATAGATTGCATGATCAAACCAAACACATCAACACAAGGTACAATTTAATTCATCTTGTAGAAGCCAAGTACATTCAACCAATACATTGCTCGAAAAGTGAGCTAATTGCAAACATCTTCACCAAAGAACTTGGAAGAGAAAATTTGGAAATTTCAGAAAGATGCACGTACTTACAAATACCCCTTCTAACCAATGGGGAAGTGTTAGATACATAATCCTTGGGATTATAATATTTTTTAATTATTTTTCTAAAAATAAATTTAGGTATATGGATATTCATATATGAATGCTAAGAGCCATTAAAGCCCTTGAAATATGAAGCCAAGAGTCATCGCTTAATGTATTTATGTATGGTTGACATTAATAATAAATTTTAATTGGTGGATTTATTCAATCCTCTACCCAACATATACAAATTGAATCATAAGAAATGGATGAAAACAAAATTAAATTTAAAATTAAATTAGTAGGTATATAAAAACGTAATCATTACAAATAATTTGGAAGCTAAATTGTCCTTCCATTTTTTTTTATGTGGCTAGCTATAATTAAAAAGGCTCCTATTTTTTTTTGTAAGCTTGCGAGTACCTATTATTTCATTCATTTCAATAATCAGGAAAGTTACAATCATAAGAATCGTTCGATGGCCTCAAGATGCCCAACGGGAAACAAGGTCTTTTGACCACCGAACTGCATTATATGCCATCCAAAACTTAAAAAGTCTGAGTCTGTATACCAAAGACTTATAGGACTTATAGTCTGGAAACCATCTACTAACCATATAATTATAAACATAAATTATACCTGACATATACATCAAAACATAATAAAAAATGATAATAGACAGGAACCTTCAATCATCTAGTCATCTGATGATACCATTGGAGTGATATTTTTTGCACTTGAGCTTGGCAGTTTTGACCGAGGAAAACAAGGAATGTGGCACTCAATGTGGCCTAGGTGAGTGTTTTGTTGCTAGAGTTGGAGTTGAATCAACTGGAGTTCTTTTTGTAGCTCTTTAAGATGAGGATCCTTATTTGCATAAATTGTGAGAGAGGACGTCATAGATTTTGTAACAATGATTTTAATTAGCCAGAAAAGGTGTACAGATTGTTAATATAGGGTGAGGCACCCACGGGTATGACTAGGTTCAGGTAACAAATCACTCCAGTCCTCCCTCGGAAGCTCTATCTTAGCTTTCTAATTTAATTCAGCCTCCCAGGTTGAGATCAGTTGGCTCACTTGGGCTGGAGTTTCCTCATAATATACATGGACAATGTTTCGCAGTATCTGAGCATTTGATTTTTTTCCGCGTTAGCGTGAAGGCTTTCTAGAAGTTGATATTCTTTCTTTACCCTTACCCACTTTGTTTTTTCAGCCACTTCCTCCGTGCCTAGAGGCACCAACATCAGGAGGGGACTTCACCATGATAGACAATGTCAGACCACCCTTCTCCAACTTAATTGAACCTACCCGCACTCAAGACCCCAATCATTATACAGAGGCTGAAGGGAGAAGCGACTTATGCAAACCTATATTTTTTTTTTTCTACGTTAAGACTAACCTAAGTACCCACGGGGGATTTGAACCAATGACCTATCGCAAGGAGTGCCTTAACAGCGCACCCATTCACCGTCAATCCAAAGCCTCGTGGGCCTTATGCAAACCTATATTAACAACATGACATAAAAGAAATAGACAATCAAAGTTATACTGAGACCTAAGATAAGGACAAAAGAACATGATCATCGCCTTTCTGCACTGTACGGCACCATGAATCGACAACCCAAACCAATACTCAGAGGAAAGCATGAACCAACCCAGAGTGTGAGGTGCCTTTAGAGTTCTAACAATGGATCCCTTGCACTCCTTAGACTAGAGTCCACAGACTCAGCCGAAATGACTTTACCCTTCCTTTCCATAGGGTTATCCATTTGAACTTAAACTCAAATTATGGAGCTCACATTTAGCATGCAAAGTGAACAGAGTAATTAAGGCCCAGAACCCACGAAACATTCCCATACGAGATGGAAGAGCACCATAAAAGACGGAGATCGACATAACATAGTCAAGAAATCTAGTACAAGCTACATAAACTTTCCAATTCACCATTGTTCCTTTTCCCCTCCACACGCAAGGTGCATAACTAATGTTAGCCCCCAACCCAGGGAAAATGATAAGTATAAGAACATACCAAAAAAGGATCCTACTTTGAGGTTTTATAGAAAATGATATTTTTTGGCCCAGGTTGGTGTAATAGATTCCATCAAGCAGAGGAAACAATAAAGAATTTATTCCTGACTCATTTCCTTCTTTAAAGAAGTGTAGAAAGAAGTTGGTTATATGACAGGGTTAACAAATGTTTTAGGAGGAAGTATTGAAGTAATCTTCAAGATTTGGTATATAAACAAGGATATGAAGAAACTCAAAGATCTTCCACTCAATAAAGTTTGGGGAATATGGCTACCTAGAAACCTAAACATATTTGAAGGATGGGAGACTCTTCCCGTCCATTAATATAATGAATTCATATCCACTAGTTGAGGAAAAACATAAAATAGAGGGGACAATTAAACACATCATCAATGAGGACATTCCTTGGGCATACTCCGATGGTGCCTCTTAAGGACATTCCTGAAATGGATTCTCAAGGGGAATCATATATCTCTCCATAAATACTATTATAGCCTTCAAAGTTAGGATAGGTAAAGGAACTAACAATTATTATCGACTAATGACTCTCAAATTAACCTCTTATTTGGATCAAGAATATGGTGTTACAAAGTTACATATCTTTAGGGATTGTCTATTTCTTATCCAATGGTTACAAACAAAAGAATCACTTAGATTTTCACTTTACAACCACTCTACGATGATATCTAATAGCCCATAATAGCCTTCTCACACATTTTTTTGTCTCATATATATATAAGTGACAAAGAAATGTGTGAGAAGTATATGATGGGCAATTGGATATCATTAAAGAGTGATTGATATATATATGGAGAGAAATGAGGGGTACTTGGACCATTTCCATCTCTAATAATGGACATGAAAATGATTTTTCTCATGCACATTTGTTATAAAATTATCTAAAGACCATGAAAATACTACAAACTTTGACCTTTACAAGGATGTATTTTGTTTCTAATTAAATCCATGAACAATCATTATTTGTTGATACAACTAATAAATTTTGTGATAGTCTATAGCTTTTGGAACCTAATTTGAAAAATGTTATCTATCTTCTTTTAAGTCAACAAACAATTTTTTTGGTTTAATCATTGAAATGTAATGTATGCATGTATAGTTGTTTGCTCAATTAGGTTATGAAATACTTTTCTAAATACCTTGAAGTATACAATAAGGTAATTTTATTTTTATATATATATATATATTTTATTTTATAAGCTTGGTGGGGCTACATCTTCATCATGTCTAATATATCACCCAATTGGGTGGGGAATTGAACCGATGGCTTCACATCAAGGAGTGCCTTAAAAAGAGCACCAAATCAACCAACTCTATCCAAGACCCCATGGACAAATTAGAAATTATAAATTTTGGTAAAAAACAAAAAAATTTAATCACAGAAATGGATTAAAAAAAATAAATTAAAAAATTATATTTGAATAAAAGATAATTTTGAATTTGAATAATAATTTTAAATAAATTTTCTAATCAAGTTTTTTCAAAAATTAAATATAATTAAATAAAAATAAAATTGATAATTCTTCACTAATTTAATAATTCAAAGTATAATTCCCCGATGGGGGTGGATGCACACGAGACAAAAGAGTTCAGAGGAAGTGCCCACCATCCCACTGAATCTGAAGGTGACTTCATTATGTTTGACCACATGAAGGACCATTCTCTGGAGAGTTAGTTTCTTGATTTTACACAGGGGACATGATTCTTATGCCTAGAGAGTAGAAGTCCCCTGGTGTAGGTGGGATTCTTACATCCCCATCAAACTTTTTTCATGTAGGAGAGATGAGGTAATGCTTTAGAAATACTAAGTGTGAATTAGAAACTTTTGAATTGGAATGAGCATGCCGGTATTCCTGTAATGACGGTATTTTTTTGGTAATTCAGTTGCCTTGTTTTTATGGGAGGATAAAGACAGAGGTAACTACAAGGAGATGGATAAGGTTGCCTTGTTTTCTAAGTAGAACGCTGCATCTAGGAATGAATTATCTACCCTAGCTAGCAGGAGAATATGTGGCATCCAGTCCTGCTAAGGGATACCCCCTTCCTATGGTTATTACCAAGTATTCTTCATTTCCTTATTGTATGTGTTATAATATTTGGATTGTGTTCGCCACTGGTTAAGCCTAGGTGTAGTGGTAATATATATATTGGGGAAGGTGAATGATTTGTATAATATAAGGTTAGAAGATCTATTATTTAGGGACCTCACTACTTTCCCTGGTATTTTCGATCTTAAGCTAAGATGTTGTTTAGATTGCCCTACCCTATGCAGGTTAGTGTCTTTATTCTCTTTTACAACCTTGCTAGACTTGATTGCATATATTTTTAGGTGGGAAAAAATTGTTTGGTTTGTTTCAAATACCTAGGAAATTAAATTAACTAGGTATGAGCCTATCTTTCCTACTTCTAAGGAGTTGTGGATTTCTTGGCATATGAGGTGCAAGTGGGTTGTTTATTTGCGGTCTCGTGTTGTTTTACTATATGTGGGGAATAAACCAAGGAATCTGTAGATGTCGTGGGGCAAGGGGATGGGGCCAAATGAGATGGTCATGAGCTGGGATGTAGACTCAGGTTGCGATGGATTCCTATCACACTGTAACCTCTCTTAGTTTGCGAGAGGTGATTTAGAGGATATAGAGACATGTTCATCAAGAAATATAGGTTTATCATGACTAAGAATTATAGGATCATGAGGTCTCTCATTGGCTACCTGGCCTTGGCCACTCTAGCAGAAGGTAAAACTAGTACATGCATGTCATTACTCTCCATTAGCAGTTAAAAAATCTATTGGGATGTGTGATAAGGGAGAAGCACAAGGAAAAAATGAAATTATATCCTTTTTTAATGAAATTCCATGAAACAAATGGAAAATGCAGGAAAGCTTCGATATGTTGGAAGTTCAAGTAGCTTACATAGGGAAGCATATTTAGTGTGAATTCAAGCCTCTAGTCCCTCCTAGTATGAGTGCGCAGGTGTAACAACCCCAGGTTAAAATTTCATGTAATAAAGTTAATAAAGGAAAAATAAGATGATGTTCATGGGACATGTATTCCAAGTTGAATGTCGGGCAAAGCATCCTAGTGGGCATCACTTGTGTTTTATTATGGCTAAGGGGAAATTGACAAAGGATTGAAAAGGAAAAAAATGCATTACTGGCATTTTATTTATGAAAATAATGGAAAATAGGAGAAAAGGAAGGTGAAAGGTCACATGTTGCATGTGAGGAGGAAATTGAAGGAAAATAGTGGAAAAATGAAGAAATTAGAGGCATTAATAATAAAAAGACATTAGAGCATCAACTTGGGGCCTTTTGTTAGTTTAGTTTAGGAATTAGTCTCAAAGAGGAGTAGAGCACCAAGAGAAGTAGGGAATCAAGCAAGAAAAGGAAGGAAAAGGAAAACAAAGGAAATCAAAGGAAGGAAAGGATCAAGAAAGGAAATGTGGGATCAAGAGGCTTCAACAGGAATACTTACAGTTAATAGGTTGCATGTATGATTTCCTAGCTAGTTTTGGCATGCATGTATATGCATGTGTGCATTTGGTTCATTTTTGATCATTGGCATGAGTTTTTCCAGGTTTCAACAATGGCTTTATCCTTGCCTTTCCATTTCTGGATAGCCATGGTGTGATGGGATTCATTCTTGGTTGAGCTTTGGATTTCTGGAAGGTTTTGGATCTAGGTGAGGTGGTCTTAGGAAAATCCAAAGGCTTGGGGGTGGAGATGGTTTTCTTCGGGAAGCCCTCAACATGTGGGTGGAGACAAGAAAAGTCATTAAGGGATGGTGTACGAATTTTGAGGAATCTTTGCTTAGTTTGGTTTTTTGATGTCGAGATCGGTTTAGGTGAGATCATGGTAGTGTGAGGGTGGAGGTGGTTTAACCTTTGGATTCTCTTAGTTGTTTATGGAATGGTTTATACCATGATACCCCACATTCATGCTTGGAATATGGCATGGGGGTGATTGGCTGAAAGAAAGATTTGGTTTAGCCCAATCTATGGTTGGGTGGTATGTAGAAGTCCCTGACTTGGTTGGATTTTGCATATGTCCATAAGAGATAAGTTACTCATTGTATCTTATGAGTAAATTTAGTTTTTATTATGTGGCTTTAATGGCTGTTCTATCATTGTTATTTATCTAGTTAAATGTTGGTTATAAGCATGTTTTATGACAGATCCAAGTTAAGGCTCTTATCATGTTTGATTGATAAATGAATGGTTAATGAATGCATGGTTTAATAGATGTGATTGAAACTATTGTGAGAGGGCATTATTCCTTCTTGGTAAATCTTAGATAAGTTTCAGATCTCTATGTTCATATATGCATTCATGACCTATAGATTTTATGTTCTCAATGTGTTTGACATAATGATTGTCATGGTTAGACCAACCTAGGTCAATTCCTTGATTAAGCTTCATGTTAAAGGATTTGTATCTATGTTATTTATCATTTTTGGGCGTTTCATTAAGTTTTTGCTAGAGGTTTAGATCCTAGCTTTGAAAAAGTGGCTCATATCTAGGGTTCACTGGCACAAAACTGAGTGAAAAAGACTGCAGTTGCTGGGAAGCAGGTATGTGGGAGAAAATGGAGGGTTTTGATTGCATGGAGACCTTGTCATGGGAGTGACTGAGGCTCTATGTCAGTGAAAAAGAAAGTTAACTTAGGGGTTAGGCACCTGGAGTGATTGGTTAGCTCCTGGGGGTCCTATATCACCCAAGGGCACTCAGTAAGGTCTTGTTTTGTCAGCTCCATTTCCTTAAGATTATCTAGGATGTTGAGTCATGTTATAGTAGCCCTCATATCATGTTTACCCTGGGCAAGATGGTGAAGTTGGGAAGATATGAGAGGTGGTGTTACATAGTGGTATCAAAGCATGCTTCAAACACTTGGACAGATGGGATATATGCATGTGGTTATGCACGCATTATCATGGTCATGGTTGTCATGCATGAGGTCATGGTATGTAGTTGGTATTGTCATGCATGATGTTGACATATTGATATGATTATGATTATAAATATATCGTGCTAATGTGAACTGATTTTGCAGATGAGATAAGCTTCCCTTGAACATCATTGAGGTATGATTTTGGTTATGGTATCTATTTGGTTTATCTAACATGGTATATTTGCAAGAAGAAGAGAATCAAAGATGACGAGAAAAATGGTAGACTACAGTTCACGTGAATCTCCCTATAGATCAGTTGGGAAGCAAGGAGATGGGTATTCTCCTGATATAATAGGCACACTGAGGAGTTTGAGGGCAGAGATCAAAAGTTTCAAAGAAGAAAATGAAAGGTTGGTTGAGGCTCAGGAATGACTTGCAAGGGTTCAGGAAAATAAAGTAGAGATTTATGCATTCATCCTTTAGAGTTTGTCAGACTTGTAGAGATAGGGACAGTTGAGGATTAGTCAAGAATAAGAATATAACACTAATGGAGCCTATGGTAAGTTCTCGGTCAGGATATAGGTTGGATAAACCGAACACAATTAGAGGTGGTAGATCATTGGATACACCTGACAAAAGGACTGGCATGCATGCATGGGTATCACTCTAGCTCCTCATCCAAGAGACACCATCACTGTCATCATTGGAATCATCTTTATAGGAGGAAAGAGTACTTTCTCAAGGAGTTCAAGAAATTCAAGCTACCTAAGTTTGATGGAGAGATGAAGAGGTGAGAAGATGCAGAGGCATGGTTTCTTGGGATGAAGAAATTCTTTAAATTGCGTAACTATTCAGAGAACATGAACACTAAAATAACCACCTTTAGTTTGAAAGGAAAGCAGATATAAGGTGGGAAGATGTGAAGAATGTCATGGGAATTCAAGAAGAAGAGTTGATTTGGGATGAGTTCGAGAGACTCTCCAAGAAGAAGTAATTGTTTGAGAGGTATTATGATGACAGAGCTAAGGAGTTTTATGAGTTGGAGATGGGTACTATGACAGATGACAAATATACTAGTAGGTTCCTGGATCTGTTGAGGGATGTGCCTTACCTCAAGGATAAGAAAGTAAAGATTCAAAGGTTCATTAGTGGGTTTCCAACAACATATGGAGACTAGATTGAGTTTGACAAGCCACAGTCACTGGAGGAAGCAATTAGGAAACTGAAACATTGTTATGAGTAATCAAAGTGTAAAGATGAGCATAAGTGTGGTTTGAAGGGGAATGATAAATTTAAAGGGAAGTGGCCACTGAAGCGAGGAAGACCTCAGGATGCAGGTGAGAAAGAGAATGACATTCCTTACAAGAAGTTTAATGTAGTTGAGAAGGTACATGGGTCACAATGTGGAGAGAATAAAACTAGAGGTTATGGTAGGGGACTGTTGTAGTGTTGGATATGTGGAAAATATCATTGCAAGAAGGATTTTCCATTGTACCAGGGTGGAAGGCCTCATATCTATAGTTCTTAGTAGGCACAGACAGTTGGGGATGTGAGCCATAAGATTCCTCATATTTGTGCAATTGTGTAGAATAAGTAAGCAAATCACCAAGCATCCATTATTGAGATGGAAGGTAAGCTTTATGGTCAAAGTTATTTCTATTTTGATTGACCTTTTATCTAATGATAGTTATGTTAATACTAACCTGGTGGATAAGTGTGGTTTGAGGAAAGAAGTACATATAGAGTCTTGGTTGGTGTAGTTTGGTATAGGTACTAAGAAGAGAGTTCATCACCGGGTAAGAGCTTGTGCATTTGAGTTGAATGGTATGCCTACAAAAACACATCTAAATGTGCTTCCATTTGGATCATATAGTATGATTTTGGGCATGAATTGGTTGTATCTCCACAAGACCAAAGTAGATTTCTATGACAAGGCTAATAAGTGTCTGGATGATAATAGGGAAAATATAACCTTGCAGGGAATGAAGAAGCCTACATCAATGAGGATGATTACAACTATGCAAGCCAAACGTAGTCGCAGAAAGGGGTGTGTACTATTTGTAGTCCATATTTCCAGTGACAAGGGTAAGGATGTTGAGGATGAAAAAATCTTTGAGAGGTAACCTACATCACAACAGTTTTAGGATGTGTTTCTAGCAGAGATTTCTTAGATTCCCCCTCATAGGGAAATGGATTTTTCTATTGAGTTGGTACTAAGGGAAGCGCCAGCATTAAAGACACCTTACGAGATGAATACTCAAAAGGTAGTGGAATTGAAGTTGAAGTTGAAGGAAATGCTTGAAAAGGTCTACATTAGGCCAAGTGTATCACCTTGGGGTGCACTAGTATTGTTTGTGAATAAGAAGGATGGTACTATTAGGTTATGCATTGATTACATGTAGATGAACAAGGTGACCATCAAGGACATGTATCCATTGCTAAGGATCGATGACTTGTTTGACCAATTGAAAGGAGCAACATTGTTCTCAAAGATTTATTTGAGGTTAGGATACCATCAGGTACACATTAAATAAGAGGACATCTACAAGACTACTTTCCAAGCCATGTATGGGCATTATGAGTCTATTTCAGTTCCTTTTGGTTTGACTAATTCTCCAACTATTTTTAGGTGCTTGATGAATAGTGTGTTGGTTCCTTATCTGGACAAGTTTGTTATTGTATTCATTGATGATATATTGAAATATTCTAAGAATGAGGAAGAGAATGTCAAACATTTAACAATGGTATTGAAAGTGCTAAGAGAGCATCAAGTTGTATGCCAAGCTTAGAAAATGCTGTTTCTTTCAGACAAAGGTACATTACTTGGGGCATGTAGTTTCCAAGGAAGGAATAGCAGTAGATCCGAAAAATATAAGAGATATCATGGAATGGGAAGCTCTTATTAATGTGGATGAGGTTAGATCATTCACGTGGTTAGTAGGTTATTATAGGAGGCTCATCAGGAACTTCTCACAGATTGCATATCCTATTACATCCTTGTAGAGGAAAGGAAACAATTTTGAATGGACAAAAGAATGTGCAACAAGTTTTGAGAAGTTGAAGCATTTGTTGAAAAACGCTCCAGTGTTAAAGATTGTAGATCTAAATAATGAGTTTTTGGTGTGCAAAAATGCTTGCAAGAGAGGACTTGTTGGATTCCTGATGCAGGAGGGAGAAGTGGTGTGTTATGAGTCACGAAACTAAATAAGCATGAGAAGAATTATGTGACTCATGACCTTGATTTGGCAGCGACTATTCGTGCATTAAAGATGTGGAGGCACTATATTCTTGGAAAAAGGTTTGTATTGAGGAGAAATCATAGTGGGCTGAGGTACTTGTTTGACCAACCAAATTTGAATGCTATGCAAGCTAGATGGTTGGAAACCATTAGTGAGTTTGAATTTGAGATCAAATTCATTAAAGGAAAGGAGAACATTGTTGCAGACGCTCTCACTAGGAGAGTGAAGGTAAACCATGTTGCAATTATGAGTTCTTATGGGAAGGATTTATAGGACTTGATCTTACAGGAAGGACAAAAGGTTGACAGGTACCAATAGCTTAAGCATAGGCTACAACAAGGTAGAGGTGAACAAGATGTGGATTATTGTCTCACAAAGGACGGCTTGGTCATATTTAGGGATAAGATCTATGCATTGGATGGAAATTGTTGGGTGTGGAGCCTGATTATCTTCCTGATTTAGAGGTATTTAATGGTATTGAAAGTGCTAAGAGAGCATCAAGTTGTATGCCAAGATTAGGAAATGTAGTTTCTTTCAGACAAAGGTACATTACTTGGGGCATGCTGTTTCCAAGGAAGGCATAGCAGTTGATCCGAAAAATATAAGATCTATCATGGAATGGGAAGCTCTTAGAAATGTGGATGAGGTTAGATCATTCATGTGGTTAACCAGGGAAAATTTTAAGAACCCCCCCTAAAATTTACATGTATAATAAATGGGCGAATCTCCATGGTATATAGGAAAAATGGAAGGTGATTTTATCAATAATATGATATGTTTTGGCGAATCTCTCACCAGCATGGCGAATATTTTACTCAATTATAAAATCTTGTGTTTATTGAATACACAAATGAAATCATTGCATTTCTTTAAAATATCTTTTGAAATCAAAATTACCGAAATTACATATCGATAATCTAGTGTGTGTAAGATAAAATTCACCCGTGCCATTCACAGAAAGCATGAGAAAAAACCTAATACTATATATAAAACCAAGAAAAATTCAAATTCATCACTTCTAGGACCTCATAACCACCCTGCCAATACACAAGTGTGTTCCTGTTTGCAATTAGAAAA
>APFE030890515.1:60448-100863 GCA_000404065.3 Pinus taeda | reverse complement strand
TGTAATCCTCTTGCTATTCTTGATATTAATAAAGCTATTCAAGTTTTCCTCCACATTCATGTATGTTTGATTGTATATTCATTTGTGTGGTTAATACATATCTGGTCCTGTGTTATTTATGAATATAGATTTCTGTTCTTCGATAGTATTATGCTACTTTGATTCCATAGGTGCTCTCTGAAGCTGTGTAGACAAAGAAGGAGCTGTAAAGATCTATCAAGAAGGAGAGGAACCGAGCAAGGAACCAAGCACAAGAAAAAGGTTGGTGTCCCCTGTTCCCCTCTTGTCTATTTTTCATAAAGGAAAACGAAAGTAGTTTTAACTTGTTTGTTTCTAAGATAGTTACCAGTCTTAGTGGGAATAGCAGCTCTAAGTGGACACTATTCTGATAACAGGAAGTCACAGAGGAATTTTTATTGTCTTTAAGATCCCATTCAAAAACTCATGCTACAGTCAGTTTCAGGGGTCTAACCATAGAAATTACACCAGATTTCATCAGAAGAATTACAAGTCTTCCACTTGGGCTCCCTTGGAGCAAAGAAGAAAAACCACTAGGACAAGTTTCTAAAAAGACCTTTTTCCAGCCTGATGAACATCTGGTGGAGGATAAGAATGGGATCAGAAGGACAAGTATACCTTATCCATGGTGTGAAGTCAGCTATCAGATCATGAAGTATATCTCCTGTGAATGAAGATACAACATCATTTATGGTTATCATTTCAGACTGTTACATGAATTAAGATATGACATGGACCTGCCTACATCTAGAAAACTCAGTCTTCCATATTTTCTTCTCCAATCCTTGATAGAATGTAGCACCAAATTGAATGTAGGGGTTCTAGACTAGCTGGCTCACCATGGGCTCATTAAATTATTGGTGGATGATGCCCTCCACACATACACAATCCCTATAGCCTGGGAGATTTTCAGGAACATGACTAAAGAATATGACATAAAAACTCACACTGATGACCTGAGTCCATTTGGCAGTGAAGAGGAGGAGAAAAAAGAGGAACTTGAGAAGGAAGTACATGAAGAAGCACAAAATATTCAATTGGAAGAAGTAAAAGAAGAGAAACAGAGAGGGGAAGAGAAACATGAAACTCCCACAATTGAATCTAAAGCAGAGAAGAAAGCAGCATCAAAAGCATAGAAAAGGAAGAGGACAAGAACTGAAAAGAAGAAACCCAAGACAACTCAGAAAAAAACTGCAACAGGAAAGGTAGAGACTTATCAAGTAGAGGGGAAAACAATACTAGAGACATTAGAAACAACATCAGAGGCAATAGACATAGGCAAAACAATAGAAGAAGAAAGAGAAAAACAACAGGAAGAAGTGTCTCCTGAGACACTAGCAAGAGAAGCAGCAGTTGTTCTTGCTGCACTTAGTACTCCAGCCAAGAAAAAAGAGGAAGAAGAAAGAAAACAGTGGGAGGAGGTGGATAGAAAGATGGGATTCCATGATAAAGACGAAGATATCACATCAAAGGCATGGGATGTTAGGGAATCTGTTAGAGCCATCAAGGATGAAGAGTTAGATTATTTGCTTAGACGATGAGCAACACATTCAGTAGGGGGCTGATGATGAACCCCAGAAATGGGTAATTATATGGGCTCATTTTGCCTCTTATTATGACTTAATCCACCATTATCATTAGTTTATTGCATGTTTTTGAGTATATTTATGCTAATAGAGTGAACTGGGTTAGGAATTATGCCAAAAAGTTTAATGTATGCTTTATGCAGATTTTTGGTCAATTTTGAGACAAAATCAAAGGTTTAATGAGCATTTGGCAGCCAAATTCGAGGAATAACAAGGGAGAGGATTTGTAGGAGGGTGTCCCCTTAATTTATGAACCCTTACCTTTAATTCTCCATCAGAAACTTGGAGCAAGAGCAACCACATTAGTACATCCAAGGGGCAGCCGAGCAGGTAAAGAAGGATTGTTGTTTATCTGTAGTTTTGGGAAGCTGAGCTACTTGATTTTAGGAAAGCTATTGGAGACTCCATTCGTATAAATAGGGGGCTTAGGGCCTTAGTTTTGTTAGTCATATTTTAGCAAGATGTTATTATATTTTCGCACTTTTGTGCAATACATTGGTCAGCTTATTTTCGAGTTCTTTTTGAAGACAGATTATGTGGTGTAACTGCTATTTTTTGGATAAATGAAGATGAAACACTTTTTGAGCTAGCACTGATCTCTTTCAGAGGGCTGAAGCTCTTGGGTTAGGGCCCAACCCAAGCTTCTCAGCACCTCCTTTGTGTATTTATATGTTTCCTTTCTTCCATTCATGAGTTAATTGTTGTTGCATAGATTCATCTGACTTTGTTAAATTATGTTTCTTTTGATGATTAGCATAGTTGTTTTTGTATCAGTTGTGCAAGTAAGTTGATGCAGTGACAAAATGAAATTCAAAAAGGCCATAGCAGGCCCTGATCTCCTTTCTCCCTTCTTGGGACTATGATTTGAGGTCAAGGCACTACTACTGCCACCAAAAACACATTTGTTTCTCTTTCATGCAACTGCTAGTGTGATAACTTGATTTGGAAAAGTTGATAGTAGTTCTCTCGCATTATTTTCTATTCATAAGGTACTATTCAACGTTTTTCTATTTTTAAGTCATAAATTAGGTTGAGTTAGGCAAAACTCTGTTTTTAGTTCTTTCTTTGGTCAAGTTTTGATAATTGAATGTGCGAATATCTTGTAGGACATCTCAGCTCACCATCTCTCCATGAGACAGCTAGCACCAACTCACATCTCCTAGATTTCCCAACTCCTCCACAACATTTCGCCAATCTGCTCTAATTTCTGCATTTTCTTCCATAAAGCTACTTTCTTGCCATTTGAGCAAATCCAACTATTACGTTCATCCCTAATATTCTTTGACAAGTTTTAGACACCTCAACACCTTCATCCAGCCTTCATTTCCCCTTTCCCATCATTCTTCCACCTTCAAAACCATAAAAACAACTTTTGGCCTCCTCCTGTAGATCCCTTGCAGCCTCTTGTAGAATTTCCTGTGAGTGATTTTTTGATGTCTGATCACAATGGAAGTCTTCAGAAGGGTACTAGAGGCTTCCTAGGACCTCTCCACACCTTCCTCACCTTCTGCAAAGCCAACTCCATTTTCCTGTCCCACCAAATCTCTGCACAGTTACAACCAGTCAAATCACAAGCATAATAATCCCACATAAAAATATTCAAAAGTACAAAAAGATGATTTCTTCTCATTTCCCTTAAGAAGTAGCTTGAATAAATTGAATTTACCTTTTCAGTAGTCAATGGAACTCACTTCATTGGTTTCCATCTCTTTTCTTGTAAAAATAGGGTTAGTGGGTAAACTAGGGTTTGCTAGGGTTTGTGTTTCATTTAAGTTTTCCTTCTCTTTCTGCAAGTAGAATAGCCTTTGTAGAGTTAGCTTTCTTCCATCATAATAAAAGCTTCTTCTTAGAACTCATAGAGGTTGCCTTAAGCTCCTAGCAAACTTGTGCCAGCTAATCAAGTGACAACCTGTAGTGAGAGCTAGTACTTGTGCATACAGCACCGTCGCTTCGAAGTTTGTTACGAACTACTGGGTTGATAAAAATTAAAGAAGGAAGCCCTAGGAGTTGCAGCATTATTGCTACAATACTGGAGCCCACCAACTTGGTGGGAGGAGGGCCGATGCCATTAAGACCAGAGGCACAAGCAGGACCAAGCATGGTGCCTGTATTATGGTGTGTGATCTGTCAAATAGGAGGAAAACATGTTATGGATAATTGTCATCTATTGTAGAATTATATGCAGACGTCCCAGAAATTGTTCTGTAATTTCTAGAGGTCAGTAGGCCATGATGAGTGCACCTGCAAAAGTTACAAGCTAATGATGGATCAGACTCCTACCTACAGGGTGCAAGCCGAAACATGAGCCCTTGACCCAAATGTGGGAATGGTGCGCACTAGATTTTAGGGGCACAGACGAGGTCAAGATGGAATGGGACCAGGAAGGGGCCGTGTACAACTAGTTTGTTACAATTGCGAAGGGCTAGGGCAATATGCCCGTGATTGTACAAATCTGACGAGAACATCATCTTTATATTATAGTCAGTTTGATCATGGTGTAGTGGACTGCCCTACACTGATAGTGAGGCTATGTGAGAAAGGGGTACACCAGCCTCCCTCAACTCAGAATTTGCAAATGATGAGGTCTGAGATGTGCGAAGAGGCCCGAATGTAAACATAGTTCTAGTACTTGTGCATACAGCACCATCACTTTGAATTTTGTTACGAACTACCAGGTTGATAAAAATTAAAGAAGGAAGCCCTAGGAGTTGCAGCATTATTCCTACAATACTGGAGCCCACCAACTTGGTGGGAGGAGGGCAGATGCCATTAAGACCAGAGGCACAAGCAGGATCAAGCATGGTGCCTGTATTATGGTGTGTGATCTGTCAGATAGGAGGAAGACATGCTATGGATAATTGTCATCTATTGCAGAATTATATGTAGAAGTCCCAGAAATTGTTCTGTAATTTCTAGAGGTCAGTAGGCCATGATGAGTGCACTTACAAAAGTTACAAGCTAATGATGGATCAGACTCCTACCTACAGGGTGCAGGCCGAAACACAAGCCCTTGACCCAAATGTGGGAATGGTGCACACTAGATTTTAGGGGCACGGGCGAGGTCAAGATGGAATGGGACCAGGAAGGGGTCATGGAAAACTAGTTTGTTACAATTGCGAAGGGATAGGGCACTATGCCCGTGATTGTACAAATCTGACGAGAACATCATCTTTATACTATAGTCAGTTTGATCATGGTGCAGTGGACTGCCCTACACCGATAGTGACGCTATGCGAGAAAGGGGTACACCAACCTCCCTCGACTCAGAATTTGCAAATGATGAGGTCTGAGATGTGCGAAGAGGCCTGAATGTAAACATAGTGCTCAAAAGCGGTATCACGACAGGAGAGGACAAAGTTAAGCAACCCGAAGAAAGTGTGTGGGTTCGCAAGGCTCCTACAAAGGAACCTAAATTTGATCTGAATCCATGAAGGAGAAATTCATGGAAGCTAAGAAGAGCTTCACGATGGTCTCCACTTCAGGTAGTAAGGATCAACTAGAGCCGAAGATGGATCCTTCAATGATCATTATCTTTCTGGAGACATGTATGAAACTGTTGCGGGATAGCAAGGATATGAAGGGGCTACAGGAAATTATTAGTAGGTGCATTGGGTCAGGAGAATCATGTGTAGTCCTAAAACTCGAGAAGCACACATCGCAAACAAGAAGGGAAATGAGATTAACTATCCAAATTAGGGAGTATGAAATGGACCAATTAACTCTAGATCTGGGATCAAACGTGAATGTACTGCCAAAACAAACATGGGAATGCATGGGTAGACCTACACTAAAATGGTATCCTATTCAATTGTGAATGGCGAACCAACAGAAGATCTTACCTATGCAAATATTGCAAGGAGTAATGGTATATATTGAAGGTGTGAGCACGTTGGTGGATTTCAAAGTGATAGAGATTGTCGATGACAACAATCCCTATCCTGCACTACTCGGAATATACTGGGCCACTGATATCAATTGAGTAATAAATCTAAAGTGAAAAATTATTTTTGAGAAGAAGTAACCACGCATAATGGTGCCTTTAGACCTCGCAGAAGGATCACGCTACACAGAGCCAGTACGTGATGACGAGTTATACTATATCTATAATATAACCACTCAGGAACAAGATTTGGTGAATCCTACAGTGGATGGTCAGATTTCATGGGAGAGCGAAATCTCCTACACATCAAATTTGGATGAGGAAACAGAACGATGGTGGAACCAGTTACATGAGGTAACCATGCTCAATTGCAACATGATGGTTAGGTCACTGCACTGTGTGACAATAGAGGTAAGGGATCTACCTATGCATGATAGGTTGATAACAGTGGATGAATTCCTAAACAAATTTGAAAGCGCACTGCTAGAATAGTAGTGGTTTGATGCTCTGAAATGGGCACTGTGTGCAACGCGTGCAAGATGGTGGGGTATGCATCAGAGAAGTATTGAGATCCGGTGCGAATGTAGAAGGGAGATGCTTATACGATTTGGAAAACCTCAGCTATAGATGAGAGTGAGTTATGAGGGGTGAAATAGCTTGTGTGCCCACCTTTCCAGATGGGTCCGGGGGTATGATACGTGGCCTGCATGAACGCACACTGATATCACTCAGGAAACAAGAACAACAAGTAGAAGAAGGCAAGACAAGTGCACAAACGACAAAGAATGATAAAACCTAGCATGCCAAACATCATATATGGGGAAGCCTTTGACAAAGTGTGTGAATTGTTGAACAGGGTCCACCATGTGAGACACACCGACTGGGACCTATGTGTACCAGCAATTGTATGGGCTTATAGGACCATGTGCAAAACTCTAACTGTGCAAGCTCTTCTAAAGCTGAAGTATGAAGTAGGGGCTGTAGTCCCTATGGAGATTGTGAAGATGATTCTGTGCATAATAGCACCCATAGATACGATGGTCCACGCTGATCGAAATGAAGAAATCACATAGTTGTGCGAAACAGAACATATAATACTTGAGGAAGAAATTCGACGACGAAAATTTAGACTCTGTGAACTTGAAAAGTACTAGGTATAGCTAAGGGAGAAAAGCATGTTAATGGACACAAAGGTCAAGATGTTGGAAAACGAGATAAAGGAAGCACTTCTCATCGAGAAACCAAGGATGGCAAGGCAAGGTGCATATAGTCATACTGACAAATTGGAAAGCTATCGTCATGAATTGGTTAGTCTGATGCCGTGGCTGAGACTACATCTCACCAAACATAGTGACCAGGGCAGCGCAGTGCAAATAGTAGAGTATGTGATGCCGGTCACTACAAGGGAAGATGAGGATTCTCCATGAACCATGGTGGAGGAAGACATGAAGCCCCACATAGGTGGTGCACCCACCTGACTAGCCATAAGGAGGACAATCTTAGCACTCCAAGCAGTTGAAAGGGAGCGCAGGACTATAAAATATTCTTCCTAGGGGCTGTGCGATATGAGAGATGCGTGCAGGAGCAGGACGTCACAGGGTTTTTGACCACGCCCGAAGGGCTGTGTTGCTGTGGTGTCACTGTTCATGACGAGATGTCTGATTTGAGGCCAAATGGAGCAGTCAACAGGAATTTAAGGTGAAAGGTATGGGAAAGATTTGGGAAAATCAGCCACTAAGGAAGCATTGATGGGCCAAAATGGGGGGGAACGGTCGAATTTGAATTCAAAAGGCACTATAAAACTAGAAAGGCTAACCAACAGACAACACTTGGTCATTTGAGCATTGAGCGATTGAGTAGAGCATAGAGTGTTGAGTGCTGAGTGATATTAGATCCCCTAAGATCGCGAAAGAGAAAATATTGTGTAGAGATGATGACAACCACTAAGGATGGATTGGGAATTGAGGAAGGAATTGTCAGCAAGGTTGCACAAACCCCCATGGTACAGGATGTTCTCGAAGGCACTGGGGTTGTGACAAAAATCCCCAAATCACCGAATGCCAAGGCCAAAGAAGGATAAGCAGGCAATGGGACAATTACGAATGTCCCTGAGGAATCCGCGACACATCAAGTTATCAATGGAAGAAAAAGGGAAGGTAGTCACGATTGAAATAGATGAGGAATAAGAAGATTTGTAGGCCTTGATTTCCACAATAAAAGAAGAAGAAGACGTGGATGAGGACATCCAACCATTGCACTCTACCACAAAACTACTCGCGTATGTCCCTCTGTTGAAAGGAAAATCCAAAGTACCAAAGGATTTGGATGCAATGAAGAGTTCACTCGAGACCCCCTCATCCTCGATGGTATCGTATTTAAGGGCTCGCAGCCAAGCCGCATGCCCACCATGAAATTTGAAGACTAGGACCTCAGAGACAGCGAGAAGTTCCCACACTTAGAGACGGAAAATTTGATGAAGTAGAATATGGAGGTGTTGAAGCCCCGAAAATCGGGTCGACAACAAGGGGGATACCCACCCGGTCTGGACCTTGGTTGGTAGCTCCTTATCCTTTTGGTATAACGGGTCCGACTGGGGATGATGGGACCAGTTTCCCAATCTAAGGGTGTGTGTGTGTGTGTGTGTAGAGTTGGATGATGCTGATCTAAGAGTACTTAAAGCTAATTTAATTCAGATTCTTAAAATAACTCTATGCTATTGTAATATAATGAGAAACAACACATCTAATCTACGCTAACCCGGGGTGTATTTCTTTTATTATGCGATCTAAAGAGATTTCAAACAATAACTAGTAATAAAGATCATTCAACTATTATAAGAATAGAAATCAATTAAGATAAACCACCTTGCATAAGAAGTTAGGTAAAACAGTTGTGAACAGCGTATCGCATAATAAGTTATTCATATATCAGACATAAATAAATGGCTCCACCGTACAAAAGTGCCAAATGGTAACTCATACATTCATGCAATAACATATAAACAACTGAAAACTATACATCACTTTAAGAATATAAGCAGAAATGGCCAAGAGATAAAAGTACCATTTATGACTGATCCTACTCATAAGCTTCAAGCAAAAACGATTTATCTCTACTTGTTCTAACATCTACTAAGACTACAAAAGTGCAACATCAGTAGCAGACATCAAATGCAAACATTAATAAATCTCAATCCATCCATTCATCAAAACCTCCTCTCAGGGTGCAGAAGTGCATGTTCCGAGGACAAGTTTTTGAAAAATTTCTGGACCCTTCTCTAAATGCCTAAGAAGGGTTTAAATATTGCTAGCTAATTAACTTAATTACATAAATTTAGGATACGGTTTTAAATGACCGCCCCTATGATAAAGTAAAACTATTTCTAAAAATTGAATCTAATTCTGAACCATTTCTATATTTTCTCCTTAGTGCTGCAAGCATGCAACATTCACCTGGGAAGATTCGGCTGGTCGCCTTCCGCTTTCATTTGATCTATGAAAATAGAAATAACAAGTGCTGACACCACTTTCTGGTAAACTAGAAGATATTTTCGAGAATATTTGTCTGGCTGGGTGTATTCACATGCGTGTATACTTGGTAACGACTCAAATTTCTCTCAAACTGATTCTGCTTTTGCTATTTCAGTTTCCGGCCTTGCGAATGACTGAACAAGTTAGGGACTTTACTTTCGAAATAATTTTCTGCATCGAAAACTGCCTCCGTTCTTTGTTCCAGGTTTTTCTAGTGCGTAAGCTTCAGGGTTTTTTGTAAACATGCTGCTTTTGTGCGCCTTTGACTCTGAGCTTTAGATGGCCTATTGACATCAACATCTGTTGAGTGATACTCTGGAATCTGTGGTTCTATCACATGCGGCATCCGTTTCTGAAGGGATCTCTTCTCTATTCTCCGAGCATTGACACTTTCGCCTTTTCCTTAGATGTTTCATGCACATTGCTTCATGTTATTTCCTGTCTTACAGTTTAAGCAAAGGAAAAGAGTAATGATAATAAAGATTGACATGAAAACTTTAAGCTCTTATGAATGCATAATCATGACACCCATAGCGAACTGAATCTTCAAAAAACACAAAACTGTCCTTCCTGAATACTTTGGCATACAATCATTAATTTCTTTTAAGGTGCACGCCCAATTTTGGTTTATGGAAATCTTTCTTTGAATACTACGCCGAGGAAAATTCGTGATGGGTGATTTCTGCGACTCGCATCGTAGCATCGCGGATCATGTCATCAAGATGTGTCATCGCAGAAAATCATGATCGCGAATTTCCGCAAATTGCATTTATCGTAGATCGCAACATCGCAGATCGCAGCATCACGTTTAGTCATTCAATCATTGTGCGCTGCTTATGCGATGTTGCGAGATGCGACGTCGCATATCCGCCGTCGGAGATTTCTTAAGTTTTTTCATTTAAGAGCGCTTCATAAGGAATGTGATGCGATGGATTTAGCGTCGCTTCTTCACAGTTTATTATACTCATAAGAAAATGTTTCATTCTTTTCTCGTGATAAGTTTTAAGGAGTTGAATACAAAATTTTTCATAAAATGTTTGTTTGGATTTTCTATTAAGGGTCCCCATTTGCTTGGTGTTATTGCTAATATCAAACAAAGAGGGGGGTTTTTGGTGGCCACAACAGGAGGGGGTAGTGATAGTGTTAGAACCAAAAAAATGGTTGTGCAGTGTGGAAAACGTTGGGTTTCTGCACTTGTTATGGATTCTACATTTCCACTGCGCACCCATCACCATTTTTGTCATGAGGCAACTACTCTTCCTGGTGCATGATGGGTATATATGGTTGGAGGAGCCTATTCCCATCACGACAAACCTCATCTACCAAATTTTTCAGCTTCCCTATAAGGGAAAGGACCCTGTGACAATAGTCAAGAAAAGTAGCGATTTGGCTCTCGTAGAGGCCATCAAGGCAAAGTATAAGTTGGAGGAAAAGAAGAGGGGCTATACCATCTCCAGCATCAAGGATAAGGTGGTGCATGTAGCCACCCAACTCCTGGGTGGTAAAGTGATGAGGAAATTTTGTGTTGATGAGGTACCAGCACCGGTGGTCACGTTTGCCAAACAGTGTGCAAAAGGGCTCTAGTTCAACTAGGCCAAGTTCCTCTGCAAGGAGTTTTTGTTAAAATGTCGCGAAGCCTAAGAGCAAGGTAAGACCTTCCACTATGCGTGGTTGCTTTTTTATCCATCTTGCTGGTAGTGGGATAACTAACAGAGGATAGTGAGTTCCCAAACATTGACCGAGACTTACCAGAGGCCGCGAAGTATGCTTCACTCTGGGCCACCAAGGACGCAAAATGGATTGGTGACATAAAAGTTTTCTGGGTGCTCAAGGAGGCGAGCATCTGAATGTGGATCAACAGGAGGCTGTGCCTGTCACCTATGGTGCACAATAGTCTACAGATTTTTGTAGACTTCAAGGAGGCTGTGCCTGTCACCTATGGTGCACAATAGTCTACAGATTTTTGTAGACTTCAAGGCAGATATGCACAACATATACATAAGGGAGAGGAAGGATATGGTGAAGAAATGGATGAAGCTACCATTTTTAGCCACTGATGGCATGATCTTTACAGTATTGGAGACATGGCCTCCCGAGTGGTGCGCCCTAGATTTGGCAGAACTAGAGAAAGCGACAACATAGAAAAAGAAGAATGATGCCAAGCTGCATGTCACCCAACTAGCTACAAGAAGGAGAAATGAAAAAGTGGCCACTAAGATAAGATTAGCCTGCGAAGCAGCATAGGAAGCCACGGAGCCGAAGAAGGTTGTAGAAGGAGCAGTAGCAGCACAAACAACAAAGGTTGCAACGGTATAGGAAGAGGGGGGCCAAGAAACATCCTCAGGGCAGGAGGAATATGACACATAAATAGAAGAAGGGAGCACAGACCTACAGACAGCATCCACAAAGCTCAAATGGCCACACATTGTAGATATATGGGGTCTAAGGAAGAAGGTCAAGGCCTCGACGCTAGCCATTGATCTGATCACCTTAATTGAAGGTGATCTCCATGACATCAGTGAGACGGTCCCCGATGTGACCAACGAAGCACTCCAAGAGTTTATGATGGAGCACCAGAGTGTGTTGGGGGCTCTAAGGGTGCAGCTACAGGAGTTACAGGTGCGGGCCCCTTAGGAAGGTACCCGTCTACCCACATCACAGCAGGTACTTGAGCAACAGAAAATATGCTACATGCTAGGATGGCTAACATAATAGTGTTGCCAGAGGGAGTGTTAGTTTCATCAGATGCAATGGACCGAATGATGGTTATCATCATGAAAGGGCTTAGCCTTAATCTAGCTACCCTGCCCCAAGAAATGCTATATCAGCTACAGGATGGAATAACAATAGAGTTGCACACTAGGGAGAGTCGTGCAATCCAAATTCTTAGTGAACAGAAGATCAATATGGAACAACTTAGCTTACAGTGCATGAGTTTATGTCAGAGAACCGAAGGTTGGTGAAAACGATAGATGATGCTTGCTAACACATCCCAGAGCTGGCTATCACAACAGATCTACCGGTGGAAGTGTGGATCCACAGTTTGGCTAATAGAGTTCGTGACATGAGAGAAGAGACAACAAGGGTGCAGCTAGAGCTAAATCTCTAAATCACAGAGCTACGGTTGAAGGCACAGCCTTCCACTACCCCAGAAATCAAAGAACAGTTTGGTAGCACTATTGCAATATGGTTGGAAGAGATTGGAGGTGCAGTGCGTGACTATACCAACATGTTGGAGCAGGCAGCTTGAGGTCCTTACGACATTGCAGGAGGACCCCAACATCCAGCGGCTGGAGACAGTGGAACGCGAACTCCAACAACAGTATGACAACGTTAGGGGGACTGCATAGATAGTATTCCTTACTCAGTGGCTTGCAAGAATGTAGCAAGCCAAGGCACTAAAGGAGTAGGTGGACACATCATACCATAAGGAAGCAGTTCTCAAAGCGCACATCTAGCCATGGATTGACAAAGCCTTCACAATCACGATAGATATTGAAGGAAATATCATGTAGATTCAGGGGATGCATGCATAGATGTAGTGCAACACGCTAGAAATAGAGGGCTCACAAGATAGAATGCAGCAAGTACAACAAGCAGTAGCCCAGTGCATTGCAGACATTAAGACCGTTTGGAACCAGTTGGAGGGACTACGAACCAAGATTGTCATGCCGATAGAGTGACTCAAGGGTGAATCATGATGTTTGTGTTGGGCGCTTATTGGGCATGGAATCCTCCCATAACATGGTTTGGGGCTCAAAGCCCAAGTTTTGAGTAATATTGTTGTAAAAACTCCACAAATTGCAGGCACGGAGCACGAATTTTATGTTATATTCATAGGGTTGTCCGCCCTATGTTTTGAATGTAGTGTTGGCCTACCCATGGTCTGCAAACCATGGGATTGTATAAATAAAGCGACACTCTAAGTTGTAAAGTAGTTAGGGAACCAGTGGATAGAGTCTGAAAAATAGTGAAGCATTGAACAAGAGTCTAGTATCTTGGGTCATTGTAGTAGGACGAGGCTCTGCAGCTAAGTGCGCAGAGGCCTAGTAGAGTCTGCAATTGAGTGTGTAGACCCTTGCAGCTGAGTGCATAGGGCGGAGTGTCCGGACCCCTGCAGCTGAGCGCGTAGGGCAGAGTGGAGTTTGTAATTGAGGGAGAAGAATAACAAAGAGAAGTTTTATCTGAATTCTGTGTATCTTTTCTTATGTTACTTCTCGTTTGATATCATTTGCAATTATATCATTTATTTACTGTGTGTACTAGTATGAATGGTTGATATTCTTAAGTATAGCTGAAAGCATACAAATAAGCTAAGTTAATAAACTAATATCATGTTCCTAGTAAGGATTTGGATAATAACACTATTCGGCCCTGGAGTATGGTTGCGGAAAGGCAACATCACTAGTTGCGAGGTAATAATAAGTGCGCGTAGCGACATGCACACAGGGTCAAACCACAGACCACTTGGAACCCATCAAACATCTCCAGGGTGCGGAAACCTGGTTCTAACACCCTCCCATACTACTTCGTGTGAGACCTCAGCCCACGCACTGCAGACTGTTGTCGAAAGGGCCAGTAGTACCAGGATTTGTTTGGCTAAATCATATCTGAACCTGGGTCAGCCCTCAACAGACCAACAATGAAGTTATGTGGGAATCTGACTCAAATCATGCAAAAACAATGCTTTAAATTTCACTTTCGATGAATAAGTTGGTTCTACGAGGGAGGAGTCATTTATATGTCAATATATATACCATGCATCCAGTACAGTAAAACACAAGCACAACTGACAGAACTACAATGCTCTCTAACAAATTTTGATACCAAACAAATGCAGATCTATTCAACTAAGAAGAAAACTCAAAAAAAAAAAACGGTATTTTCTTTTTTATAAAAAATTTAAGAAGTAAAGCTATTTATTTAAACGAAAAATTTATTCAGGGGATTGATGTCAATCAAACATGCACATCTGTAAATCCCTGATCAGTCTGCAAGAAAATTTCCCAACCCATGAGGTCACAAAAGTGGCTGCTTATTAAGAAATGGTTAGCTAACACACTTTTGTTGGGCAGCAGGTCCCCCCATAGCATGTTTTTAGGGCTTAAAGCTCGATTTTTTGTCAATGTAATGTAAAGACCTAGCAAAATGCGGGTGCAGAATGTGAGAGTCTAGGGTTGTCTACCCTAAAATAGTGTAAAGTGTGTTGACCTACACATGGTCCATGGACCATGGGATTATATAAAAAGAGCGAGGCTCTAAGTTTAAGGACAATTTTTTTTTTTTAGTTTTAAATAGATGTGAAGGCATGGTTAGAAGATAGAAGTGAATCTGAAGGGTACTAGGTCATAGTAGGAGGTAGAGGCTTTGCAGCTAAGTGCACAAAGGCTTAGTAGAGTCCGTAGCTAAGTGTGTGGACCCCTGCAACTGAGTGCGCAGGGCGGAGTCGAGTCTGTAACTAAACTTGAGTATTAATATAGATAAAGATTGATTCAGAATATTGTGTATCTGTTTATAGATCTGTATTTCTATGTTCTAGTTATCTTTATGCACTTATATTGTTTCTGGGTATGCGCACTTATCAGAAAGTTGAATAAGTGATAAGAATATTGGGGCAACACAGACTAAGTTAAGCATTAATATAATAACACAGTAAGGATCAAATTGGAATAATACTGTGTTCTCAAAGATGCGCATGGGTTGCGAAGAATAGAAAGCTACGCAAAACCATGAAGCGTGCAAATTAAGATCACGAACCTCTAGAACCCTCATCAAGACATCCCTAGGGTGCGGAAACCTAGTTCCAGCACCCTCCCATACTACTTCAGGTGAGACCTCAGTCCATGATCCACAGACTGTTGCCGAAAGGGCCAACAGTATTAGGATTTGTTTGGTTAAACTCACTGCTAAACCTGGGTCATGCCCCACGTAGCCAACAAATGGTTTCGTTGCCGGGATCAGGATCTGCCTAAGGGATGTTTGAGGTTGTGCCATTGGAACCCAACAAAGAAGGAGATTGAAGAGTGGTTGGACAAGAAGATTCATGAGTTCACGACACAGGGAAATAGAACTCCACTGGTATCCGAGAAAAGGTGGCTAGATCGCTATGTGTATATGGAAATCCATGAGATTTTCATTGCATCCTTTCCTTCTAAACTGTATGAGTGGATTGCGAGGTTAGCTGACAACCAGGGAAGGTCTAAGCTCAACCAACCAATAGTGTGCACTCTGGAATTAGTGCATAGACTAGAGGCGTCAGAAGACAAGATCGCATGAGCTATGGACCATTGGCTCGACCGAATAATAGGGGGATTTATCATTGAGTTTGCGATAGACATGGCCGTGAGCTACAACAAAGCGGAGAAACATTTTCTCAAAGGACCACAAGGTAAGTACATTAAATCTTTGAATACTTAGATTAAGATGTTGTTAATGAAAATAGGGTTATGCGAATACATTAATGTTTGGAATGACCCGAAGAGGAAAGATCTACAAAGGTAGGGGGGAATTAGGAAATAGTCTCATAATTTCACCTTCGTGAGACGACGAGAAAGAGCTCGCTTAGGTCTCTTCGAGAAGTGTGATCAGTTTGATAAGGTAGCACATTCCACAGTTACTTCCTCCACCCATGCCACCACCCGCTTCACCTCCTTCACCTCCATCTCCACCCAATCCACCTCCATCAACCACGCAGTTTAGCATGGAAAGTGCAATCAAGCTACTAGTATTCAGAGGAGTAGGGAATGAGGATTCAGATTAGTTTTTGTTCATGGTAAGAGCAGTGTAGGAAGTGCAAGGGGTTACAGATGACAACATTAAGAAGGCTACATTGGTGAGCGCACTGCAGGATCATGCGTTGACGTGGTATATCAAGCACTCTAATGACCACCCAAATGTAGGGATAACAGAGATCTAGAATGTATTGAACAAAGAATTTAGCTGGCCAAAATCAGAGACAAAGTCAATTATTGAATTTAAAGAAATGTTGATGCTTCCAGGCGAGACCCCTTGGGATCTGGATCAACGGCTAAAGAGTATGATCCACGAGGCTAATATGACACTAATGGATGTGCAACACTGCACATGATTTGTGGCATCTTTGACACTGCACCTGAGGACGACATTGTCACAACAGAAGCTTTCAACCCAGGCCAAATCGTTGGAAATGGAAATGAGGTTGCATGAGACTCTGATACAAGATCCTGGGTTGGGAGTTCAACAAATCCATGCACAACTACAAAATATCTACCTAGAAATGAAGAGCTTGAAGCAGGATAGGGCACCACGGCTAGAGGGGCACGAAGAAGTATGGTGCATAAAGTGCAAAGTCCAAGGCCATGACAAGGATCACTATCCAGTATTCGTGAACTACTTGGCAAGAGGAGGACCAATGCCATTGAGACCAGAGGCATGGGCACAGCCAAGTGCAACACCCATGTTGTGTTGCGTGATCTGTTAGATAGGAGGAAAACACACAACGCATAAGTGTCATTGTTGCAGAAGTATACACAGACTCCACAGTAGCTATTTTGTAATTTATGTAAGTCAGTAGGCCACAATGAGCGCACTTGTTGCAACTATGAGTTAATGATGGATTAGACCCTAATTTATAGAATGAAGATAGAAACACAAGGCCTCGATTGAGCTACAGGGATAGCGGCATTCGATTTTAGGGGCAAGGTCGAGGACGAGGAGGAATGGGACCAGGAAGGGGACGTAGACAATTAATTTGCTACAATTACAGAGGACTAGGGTACTACGCCCACGATTGTACCAACCCGATGATAATATCTTATCATAATGTGCTCAGTTTGACCATGAAGTAGTAGATATTCCTACATTGATCACATAGATGCACGAGAAAGGGGCACCCAGCCTCCTCCGACTCAAAATATCCAAATGATGAGGTCTGAACCGCATGAAGAAGACCCAAATGTGAACATGATTCTCAAAAGCAGTGCGACCACAGGAGATGGTAAGGGGAAGCAGCCCGAGGAAGATACATGGGTTCATGAGACTCCTACAAAGGAACCCGATTTTGACTTAGAACGTGCAAAGGAGACATTCGTGGAAGCTAAGAAGAGCTTTGCAGAGGCCTCCACTTCAGGTAGTAAGGATCAACCAGAGATAGGGATGGATCCTTCCATGCTCACTACCTTTCTAGAGACATGCATGAAACTATAGTGTGACAATAAGGTAGCTAAAGGACTCCAGGAGTTGATCACCAGGTGCACAGGATCCATAGAACCGCACGTACTCCAGAAATTGGGGAAGCATGCATTATGCATTGAAAGGGAGATGATGTTGATTGCGCAGATTGGCAAGTATGAAATGGATTAGGTAATCCTAGACCTGGGTTCGGATGTGAATGTACTACCAAAGAAAACATGGGAACGTATGGGCAGGCCCATGTTTCAGCGGTCCCCTATTCGATTACAAATGGCAAACCAACAAATTTTTTTGCCCATGGGGAGGTTGCAAGGGGTAACAGTTGATATCAAAGGCGCAAGCACACAGATGGACTTTGTAGTCATAGAGATTGTCGATGACAGCAATCCCTATCCTGCATTATTAGGAATAGATTAGGCCACTCATATGAATGGAGTCATCAACTTGAAGAAGTGGAATATGATATTTGAGAAAAAGTCCCTATGTGTAGTAGTCCCTCTAGACCCAGCTAAAGGAGTGTGCTACACTAAAATAGTGCACAACGATGGAAGTGACGATGAGCTAGATTGTATTTACCAGATAACTACGTGAGATCAGGATTGGGTGAATCCGACTGTAGATGGAAGGATCTCGTGGGAGTGCGCAAGTTCCTGCAGCGCAGATTCAGATGAAGAAGAGGAGCACTGGCACAATCAGTTGAATGAAGTGACAACATTGAATTGCAACATGATGATTATATCACTATGTTGTGTAGCAACACAGACCTAAGACCTGCCAACATATGATGGATTGACAACGGTGGACAAATTTTTGAGAAATTTTGAAAATATAGTACCAGAACAACAACGGTTCGATGCGTTGAAGTGGGCATTGCGCGTAACACTTGCACACTGGTGGGGAACACACCAAGGAAATTTTGAGAACTGGCGCGGATGTAGAAGGATGATGCACCTACAATTTGGGAAACCACAACTACTGATAGAGGATAAATATGATGGACAAAATGACCTGCGCGCGCACCTTGAGAAATGGACCAAGGCCTATGGGGAAGAACCGCAGCCTGAGTGCGTACATCTATTCTACCATACCTTGGATGTCATACACATGAATTGGTATACTGAGATGGAACTCTAACATGGTACAGGCGAATGGGATATCTTGTGCGAGGGATTTTGGTTAACTTTCACATTTGAAGACTGGTGGTCAGATACTCTTGATGAAACACTACAAGTAGTAAAATCCTCCATCTTCAAAATACCATAGGAACCACTGCAAGTAGTTCAACTAGCATTGGCAACCCAATTAAGTAGTGCCCTAGAATGTTATAGCATGCAAGTAGAGGAGGATGATGACGACCCCCGAAATATTAATATTATGGAAATTGAAGGTTGTCACAAGATTCAAGGACCATCAATTGAGGATCCCGACATCACTGCACCGTTGAAAACAATGCAGGTAAATATTGGCATAGACGCGAAGCCAAAGTACGCGATTCTTGGGGAGTATTGGGACGATGCTACAATAGATAAGGTCACTCAGTTACTTCATGAATATCAAGATTTGTTCTTGACCAAAATCACAGACTTAAAGGGGATCATTGGCGACTTAGGGATGATGAAGATCACTATGAAACCAAATGCGAAGCTAGTTAAGCAATTACCTTACCGTTTAAATCCAAACTATAAACAAAATGTCCGCGGCGAATTAGACAAAATTCTCGTAGCCAGAATTATTGAACCAGTGGAAGAATCTGAATGGGTGAGTCCTATGGTAGTACAAGAGAAAAAACAGAAGGGTGAAATTAGAATATGTGTGGACCTCATGAAATTTAACGATGCATGTTTCATGATCCATTCTTGACACCATTCATAGACAGGAAGCTTATTCATTCATGAATGGCTTGTCAGGGTACCATTAGATCAAGATCATGTTGGAATATAGGAGAAAGACAAGCTTCGCAACCGAATGGGGTTGTTTATCCTCAATCTAGAAGCGCCACGAAGTGTCAAACAACTACACGCTACTTTGGGGGAGACTGGTTACTATAGGAAGTTTATCAAGAGCTATGCCCAAATAACAACACCAATGGAAAAACTATTGAAAAAGGATGCTACATATTGTTGGAATGATGATTGTAGGAAAAGTTTGGATGTTCTCAAGGAGAAAATGGCATCCGCTCCCTTTTGGTCTTCCCAAAATGGGATGTAGAAATTCATGTACATGTCAATGCATCATGTATTGCGCTAGGAGATGTACTTACACATGAAGGCGCAGAAAGCATGGATCACCAGATCGCGTTCGCAAGTCAGAGGCTGTCCAAAGTTGAAAAGAATTACTCTACTACTGAGCACAAAGGGTTGGCAATGGTGTATGTGATCCAGAAATGCTGACACTACTTACTTGGTGGGCACTTCAAGATGTATATCGATCATTCCGTGTTGAAATACCTGGTGAACAAGCCTATATTAGGGGGCCACATATTCCGATGGCTGTTATCGTCTCAAGAATATGACTTTGAGGTCATCGTAAAACTGAGATGCCTAAATGCAGGACTAGATCACTTATCATGAATTAAGACAGGTGAGGAGCCAACAAATTTGGAGGAGGGACTACCAGATGCACAGCTCTTTGTAGTGCATGTCACGGATGGCCACTTAGAAGATATAATTCATTTTTTAACCACATGGACTGCATCGAAGGAATATTCAATCCAACAGAAGAAGGAATTGGTGGTGCACATGGTGGATTTTTCAGTCATCATGGGGAACCTCTACAAAATGGGAAATGACAAGATCTTGCAAAGATATGTACCTGAATTTGAATGAGGACAGATCCTCATGGAAGCACATGGGGGGGTTGCAGGAGGACACTATGTAGGACACACGACTGCACAAAAGATTCTTCACACTGGGCTATGGTGGCCAACCCTGCATCAAGATTCGAAAGCACACTGTTAAGCATGTGACATATGTCAAAGGACTGGAAAACAATTACGAAGGGATGAGATGCCACTCAATCCAAAGATGACGTTGCAGGAATTCTAAAAATGGGCAATTGACTTTGTGGGACTGATCAAACCTCAGGGAAAGATGGGTGCATGCTACATCATCATCGTGATAGAGTATCTAACTTGATGGGTGGAAGCATAGCCAGTTAAGGATTATGCAACCACTACGGCTATGAAATTTTTGTTCGACAACGTGTTGACACAATTTGGTTGCCTGAAAATTTTAATGAGTGACCACGAAACACACTTCCTGAATGAAACCATCAACACACTCACCAAGGCGTCCCAGGTGTATCATCATCAAAGTGCACCATACCATCCACAAGCTAATGGGACAGTAGAAGCATTCATCAAAATTCTAGAGACTACGTTGGCCAAAGTATGTAACGCACAGCGAAACGACTGTGACCTGTGCATACTTGCCATATTATGGGCATACAAAACCACCTGCAAAAACTTGATGGGGCAAACACCTTTAAGATTAGTCTATGGCACGGAAGCAGTCATGCCAATGGGATACATCATACCCAGTTTGTGAATAGCCACACTTACAGGCATGTCGGACCATAAAGCCTTGGAGGAGAGGCTCACGCAATTGGAAGAACTCGATGAAGAATGGTTTCTAGTAAGATTCCATCAGAAGGTAAAGAAACAATGCGAGAAATCTTGGCATGATCACCATATCAAGTTGTGCACATTCAAGGTAAACGATTTAGTGTTTCTGTGTGACAGCAAGTTTGAAAAATTTCTTGGAAAATTCAGAATACATTGGTTGGGACCATATGTGGTAAAAAAGGTCGCCAACAGAGGCATGGTCCAGCTAGTCAAACTTAATGGAAAACACTTCCTAGGAATAGTAAGCGACAGTCGCCTAAAGCCCTACATGGGTAGACCGGCTGTCTGACAACCAACCAAAGCACAATCTTCGCGACCCAAGAAGCCGGACAAAGGTGTGGGACTAGAAACACAAGTACTAGAAGCCAGTATCAAAGTAGAGAATCAAGTCAGACGCAGATGATTCAGAAGAAGAAATGGAGCAAATCCAGCAAACGGTAGAACAATGCACTGCAAAGCTTTGTGTAGCATAGACACACCTAGAGGGGCTTCGTGCAAAGATCGCCACACCAGTAGTGACTTGGGATGAGTCACAATGATTGTGTTGGGGGCTTGCTGGGCAGTAGATCACCCCATAACATGTTTTTGGGGCTTAAAGCCTGAGTTTTGGTCAATGTAATGTAAATACCCCACAAAGTGTGGGAGAGGAATGCAAGAGTCTAGGGTTTTCCTCCCTAAAATAATGTAAAGTGTGTCAATCTACCCATGGTCTATGGACCATGGGATTGTATAAATAGAGTGAGGCTCTAAGTGTAAAGATAGTTGTTTTTTGAGTTTTAAATAGATGCGAAGGCATGGTTAGAAGACAAAAGTGAATCTGAAGGGTATTGGATCATAGTAGGAGGTAGAGCCTCTGCAGTTGAGTACATAGAGGCCTAGTAGAGTTTGCAGTTGAGTGTGTTGACCCCTGTAGCTGAGTGCATAGGGAAATGTTGGGTCCATAACTAAACTTGAGTGTTAATAAAGATAAATAATGATTCAAATTATTGTGTGTTTGTTTATAGATTTGTATTTCTATGTTCTGGTTATCTTTATGCACTTATAGTGTTTCCGAGTACATGCACTTATCAGAAAGTTGAATAAGTAATAAGAATATTGGGGCCGCAAAGACTAAGTTAAGCACTAATATAATAAAATTGTAAGGATTGGATCAAAATAATACTATATTCTCAAAGGTGTGCATGAGTTGTGAAGAATAGAAAGCTACGCTGAAACGTGCAGCGCGTAGATTAAGATCGCGAACCTCCAGAACTCTCATCAAGACATCCCTAGGGTGTAGAAACCTAGTTCCATCACCCTTCCATACTACTTCGGGCGAGGCCTTGGTCTACCCTTCACGGCCTGTTACCGAAAGGGCCAGTAGTATCGAGATTTGTTTGGCTAAACTCACTGTTGAAACTGGGTTAGGCCCCATGTAGCTAACAATTCTGACAAAAGACATTGACAGTTAGGGACTACACTAATGCTCTGTTTGCAAGGGCACAAAGGTTTATAAATCACTTTTTGCACCGGTGGGGTGAGTTAGTGAGGAATAGGCTTGAAAATCAGGCTGTGGGGATCATATATAGGCTCACACACAAGGAGAAGGGTGTTGTTTAGTCTTGAGTGGTTAGAAAGGGGATCAAGAAGTACAATAAGGCATGGAAGAAAGAGAGATCTACGAACTTTCTGGGAGAAAATCATGAACTAAGTGTAGTCCCCAGTGGAGTCACTAATTTTTCTATAGGGATTAATGTATGGGTGTTTGGGGATGGAGATACCCTCAAGGGTATTTCTGGGATCCTTGGAAGATGTTGGGCATGGAATCTCCCCAAGACATGTTTTGGGGCTTAAAGCCCAAGTTTTGAGCAATTCTTTTATAAAAGCTCCATGAATTGTGCGTGCAGGGTGCGAAGTCATAATAAAGTCACAGGGTTGTTCGCCCTAGTTTTGTAATGTAATGTTGGCTAGATAGACCTACCCATGTTCTGTGGACGATGATTGTATAAATAGAGCAAGGCTCTAAGTGTAAAAGAAAACTAATAATGAGGAAGAATAGAGAAGTCTAAGTGATTTAGTCAAAGTGTAAAGTGTGTCTGTGGGTCGTAGAGTAGGAGAAGGCTCTGTAGCTATGTGTGCAGAGACCTAGTAGTCTGTAGCTGAGTGCGCAGACCCTTGCAGCTGAGTGCATAGAGCAGGGCGAGTCCGTAATCGCTAGACGAATGAATAATCATATTTTTTTCTATAATTTTGTGTATCTTTTCCTGGTTTAATGCATGATTGGATATAATTTGCAATTATATTGTTTATTTACTGTGTGAACCTCTATTAATGTTTTGTATTGTTAAGTATAACTTAAGACATTTAAGTAGGCAAAGGTGCTTAAACAATACTAGAAGATAAATAAGATCTCAGGTAATAGCACACAGCGTGGCACACCCCCTGGTTAGGGCTGCACGAAGGCAGTGTATCAGGTCATGAGGAACAAGAAAGTGCGTGAAGCAGCCTACACACAGGGACAAACTGTGGACCAATCAAACTCATCAAACATCTCAACGATGCAAAAACCTAGTTCTATCACCCTCCCATACTACTTCAGGTGAGACCTCAGTTTGCACTCCATGGACTATTGCCGAAAGGGCTAATAGTATAGGGATTTGTTTGGCTAATTAACTCTAAACTTGGGTCAGGCCCCAATAAGCCAACAAATGGTTCCATTGCCAGGACTAGGATCTGCATAGAGATGTCTAATGTCATATCACTGGAATCCGACAAAGAAAGGAATTGAAGAGTGGTTGGATAGAAATATTCACGAGTTCACTGCGTAGGAAAGCATGAATCCCTAACTATCAAAGGAAGAGTGGTTAGATTTCTACTTGTATATGGAGATCCATGAAATTTTCTTTGCATCCTTCCCTACTGATTTGTACGAGTGGATTGTGAAGCTATCAAATAGCCAAGGAAGGTGTAAACTCGACAAACCTATTGTGTGGACTCCAGAATTGGTGCACAGACTGGAAGCATTAGAAGATTAGATTGTGTTCTCTATCGATCACTGGCTTGATCGAATCATAGGAGGATTCATCACCAAATTTGAGATCAATACTTCAGTTAGCTATGGCGAGGTAGAATGACGCTTCCTCAAGGGACCGCAAGCTAACAACATTAAATCTTTGAACACTTGGATTAAATTGCTACTCTGTGAAAAACAAGTTATGCGAATAAATTGATGTTTGGGGCTATGTGAAATGGAAGAATCTACAAAAATGAAGGTAGCATAGAATTAGAGACTAGCCCCTTGATTTCACCTCTGCGACGAGGAGAAGAAGAGCTCACGAAGGTCTCACCAAGAAGTGTGATCAATTTGATAAGGAAGGTAATTCCTCACATACCGCCCCCACCCACATCACCACCAGTTTCACCTTCTTCACCCCTGGCTTCACCCATCCCACCTCTGCCACCACTGCAAAGTACTATGGCCAGCGTAATAAAGCTACCAGTGTTCAAGGGAGTAGGGAATGAAGATCCCAACCAGTTTTGGTTCATGATAAAAGTTGTATAGGAAGCACGGGGTGTCATAGACAACCATATAAAGAAGGCAACATTGTTCAACACTCTGCAGGATTGTGCTCTAACCTAGTACATTAAGCATTCCAATGAAAATCAATATGTGAGGATAGCGGAATTCAATTTGCGCTAAACGAAGAATTTATTAGGCCAAAATCAGAGGCACAGACAATTATTGGATTCAAGGAAATCACAATACTACTAGGTGAAACCCTATGGGAGTTGGACCAAGGACTGAAGTGCATAATTCGTGAAGCAAACATGACATTAACAAATGGGCAACACCACAAATGGTTTTTAGCATCGTTAACACTACATCTACAGAACACACTAGTGCAACAAAGACTAACCACTCAGGCTGAGGCTTTGGAGGTTGCAATGAGATTGCATGAGACTCTGATACAAGATCCTAACCTGGGAGTTCAATAGATTCATGCATAGTTGAAAAACTTGAGCCTTGAGATGCAGAGTTTGAAATAAGACAGGATGAATTTTCCAGAAGTGTGTGATGAGTGTTTCCTTTTTGGGGCCTAATCCAGGTCAAAGGTGATTTAGTTAAACAAATTTTGGTAATATTGTACCTTTCAGCAACAGTCCGCAGAGCGTGGACTATGGTCTCACCTAAAGTAGTATGGGAGGGTGCTAGAACAAGGTTTCCGCACCTTGGAGATGTCTGATGAGTTCAAGTGGTCCACGATTTGACCCTGAACGCTCGTCGCTACGCGCACTTGCCCGTACCTTGCAGCCTAAGATGCTGCCTTTACCCAGCCCTACCTAGGGGTTGAACACTGTTATTACCCAACCCTTTACTAGCATTCTGTTATTAGTTGATCAACTTAGCCTACTTGTATGCGTTAAGTTATACTTAGAAATATAAATCATTCATACAAGTGTGCGCAGTAACTAAGCAATATAATTGAAATTTATATCAAATAGCTAATAACTCAAGAATAGATACAGGAAATTAAGATAAAAATTCCCTTTATTATTATCTTCATCAATTGCAGACTCAACTCCACCCTGCACACTTAGCTGCATGAGTCTGCGCACTTAGATGTGGACTACTAGGCCTCTATGCACTCAGATGGAGACCCTTCTCCTTCTCTACGACCCAAGACACACTTAGACTCTTGCTTTGTGCTTCTAATTTTCCATGTATTACATTGCCCTCTTTTACACTTAGAGCCTCGCTTTATTTATAAAATCCCATAGTCTGTGGACCATGGGTAGGCTGACGTTACATTACAAGACTAGGGCGGAAAACCCTATGACTCTATCATACATTTTGCACTCTATGCCTGCAATTCGTGGAGTCTTTACAACAATATTGGGTTAAAACTCGGGCTTTGAGCCCCAAAACATGCCTTGGGGGGCATTCGATGCCCAAAAGTCCCCCAACACAAACATCATGACTCACCTTCAACTCACTCAGTCAGCGTGGAGCCCCTCCAACTATTCTCAAATTATACTGAGGTCTGTAGCGCACTGAGCTATTGCTTGTTGTATCTGTTACATCCGTTGTTCTGAGACCTTTATGTCTAAATTGTTTCCATACATCTATATCGGTAGCTGGTGCATATGTTTATTGTGCCGCGCCTTTGTCCGGCTCCTCAGAGCACGAAGACTGTGCTTCGACCACCTAGTTTAATAGCCAGCCCACTCGTGTAGGGCTTCAAGTAGCTGATATTCACTTTTCCTTGGAAGGGTTCTCCATTTAGTTTGACTAACTGGACCGCGCCTTCATCTGTGACCTGCTTAACCGTTCCTCCTAAAGTTCTTCCAATTGCTTAAGCCTTTCCTCCAGAGCTTCGTGGTCCATCATCCCTATGAGCGCTACTCTATGCAGACTAGGTACGATATATTCCATTGGTATGATAGCTTCCATGCCATAAACTAACCGGAAAGGTGTATGTCTCGTCAGTTTCTTACACATTGTCCTGTAAGCCCATAGCACTGTAGGTGCGCGCCGGTCCCAATCGGTTCGTTGCATGCCACACACTTTGGTCACCACAGTCTCTAGTATTTTGCTGAATGCTTCTACAGTCCCAATGGCTTGTGGCTGATACGGTGTACTTTTCTGATGATACACCTGGAACTCTTCTATGAGTGCATGGATGGTTTCATTCAGGAAGTGTGTTTTGCGATCACTCATTAAGATTTTTGGACAACCAAACCATTTCAACATGTTTTCAAACAAAAACTTCATTGTAAGAACTCTGGACACCACATATCTCCACAATGGTATGATATTGTCCACTTTTGGCCTAAGCCCTCATGGATTTGTTTTTGGGCTTTACCCCCAAAAGGCCTCATGCCAATGGAGATATTTTTCCATCCTTATATACCCATGATCCTCCCCACTTCTAGTCAATGTGGGACTTTGGTCGTATACCCAACAATCCTCCCCTTGAACAAAAGACCATTGAGCCTCCCCTCAAATGATTATCCATCCATCCACTCTCTACCAACCAAGATTCTCCACTCCAATGCATTGGAAGCACATGCCTTACATGGAGCACCACCTGCCTAAAGAGCATGCTCTATCCCAGGTCAATTCCTCTTCACCATGTTGGGACCAAGACACATCCATGAAGAATCCGGAGCACACCGCCTGTCTAACCGATGTCATCCACGGATCCCATCATGATATTACCGGGGCCCACTATCTTCGTTCGGCATTCCGAGGATTCATCCACTTGGCTAACTTCGGAACCTGGCTCCGATACCACTTGTAAGAACTCTGGGCACCACATATCTCCACAATGGTATGATATTGTCCACTTTGGGCCTAAGCCATCATGGATTTGTTTTTGGGCTTTACCCCCAAAAGGCCTCATGCCAATGGAGATATTTGTCTATCCTTATATACCCATGATCCTCCCCACTTCTAGTCAATGTGGGACTTTGATCGTATACCCAACATTCGCAGCTATAGCAGCCATGCAGTCTTTGATCGACTGTGCTTACATCCATCGTGGCAAGTACTCTGTCGTGGTGATGATGTAGCGTGCTTCTGTTTCCTTGAGGTTTGATAGGTCCCACAAATTCAATTTCCCATTTCTCAAATGATTGCAGTGTCATTTGTGGATTCAACAACATCTCATCCCTCCCCGATGGTTTTCCAGTCCTTTGACATATATCATAGGCCTTATAGTGTGCTTTTTTATCCTGGTGAAGGGCTAGCCACCACAACCCTACACGAAGAATCTTTTGTGTGGTCACGCGTCCTACATAGTGTCCTAGAGTGCCCCCATGTGATTCTGTGAGGATCTAACTTCGTTCAAATTCTGGTATGTACCTTTGTAATATCTCATCATTTCCCATTTTGTGATGACAGAAAAGTTTGTCGAGCGCACCACCAATTCCTTCTTATGTTGGACAGATTATTCCTTCGGTGTAGTCCCTATTGTCAAAAAGTAGATTATATCTTCGAAGTGCCTGTCTGCGATGCGCACAGCAAAGAGCTGTGTGTCAGGTCATCCTTCTTCCAAACTAGAAGGTTCTTTTCCTGTCTCAATCTGCGACAAGTGATCCGGTCCTACACTCAGGCGTCCAAGTTTTACCATGACTTCAAAGTCATATTCTTGGAACAAGAAGAGCCACCTACATACGCGTCCCCCCAACACAGGCTTGTTGACTAAGTACTTTAGCAAGGAATGGTCAGTATACATCTTCAAATTTCCTCCTAGAAAATAGTGTCAGTATTTTTGGAGGGTGTAGACCATCGCTGTTGGCTTATTTGGGCTTGACTAAGGTTCAAAAGAGTTATTTAGCCAAACAAATCCCGAAGCTACCAGCCCTTTTGGCAACAGCCCACGGAGCGCGGACTGAGGTCTCACTCAAGGTAATAGGGGAGGGTGCTAGAACTCGGTTTCTACACCCTAGGGATGTTTTGGTGGGGTCTGGAGGTTTTGCGCACTGGTTTACCATTCCTTGCTGCTGGGTGTTCACACATATCCGACTTGATTATGTTTTCCATTTTAGTGCGCTATTCTATTAGACGATGTGGTTACCAATTACCAAGGTCTTTAAGCAAACATTTAACCATCACAACTGATTCCCGTATTAAAATAAGCCCACATTTATAATCATTCCAACCATAAGAAAATTAAATAGATATTATGACAGTTTAGAGAAACATAGAATTTCAGAAGAAAATTATCTTTATTTCCACTTTATCCTTAATACATCTAGATCTTCACTGTGCACTCAGCTGTAGGGGTCTGCGCACACTGTTGTGGACTTTCCAAGCCTCTACGCACACAGCTGCAGAGCCTCTACCTACTACACCAACCATTGACCTAGACTTACATACACTTTCAGACTATCTTCAAAAACCCATTACATTTCATTATTCCTCCAAAAATAACTACTTTTCCCTGATAAAGTCACACTCTATTTATACCCTTCCTTGGCCCATGATCCCTGCATGAGCCAACTCTATTTATATTTCTTTACATTATTTTTGGGTGGACTATCCTTTGACTCAACCTATTATAATTCACGCTCTGCTCTTTCAACGAAGTTTTTACAATCATTTAATCCTATTTTTTGGGCTTTCTGCCCCAAAACCCTTGCGCGGGACCTCCACTGCCCAACAGTCCCCCAACAAAATCATCGTGACTCATCCTAAGTCACTCGCCAGTGTGGCTAGATGCTCTCCTCTGTCTTTGCGGTTTGCCTCCCTTGGAGTTACGCTCGTCGTCCTGCTACTCCTTCATTGTCTCCTGCAACTCTTCATCCAACTCCTACTTCAGTGTGTCTACCATGTCTCGCAACTGATGATGCGCATTCTGCTCTGCCCCCTTAGAGGATTTTAGTGTGAGCAGGGAAGTTGTATTCAGGATTGCCTAGTACCACCGTAGCTACTTCCAACCTTCATATCTTTTCTTCACACCATCTATTGTAGCTTGTGTTGAAATTTTGCAAGACCCTGGCTATTATCCGCAAGATCCCAATCCTCGAGGAACATCAGAGATGACTTATTAAATGCACATCTACCTATGGGCACCATCTGTCCACCCTTTCATTGTTCCGTTATAGTGCATTGGCCTACCCCTTTGCAAGGCAACGACCTCTAGACCAATTCTGCTTCATGTTCCTTCTTTTTTGGTACATCTCCTAATGGTGATGCTGCAGTCTGTGGGATGCCTGCAGCTATCACCCCCATACTCCTTAGAGAGTCATGCCTCTCCATTGGCCAGATTACTACCTTCGAGTGCATGCCTTGTACAGAGATAATGAACAACTCCATCTATGTTTTCGAAGCATAGGCCACCCAATGGAGTCCCTTCAGTGACTTATAATTCATGTGAATTTCAAATGTACTGATTTCCACCTGTTTCAGTTCATGTAAACTTCTCGTGTCAAACCTATAGTAACTTGTTCCATATCTGGTTCGTACTATTTCTCTTAATTGTCCACTGCCTACTCCCTTTTTCCATACTACAAACATCATGTCACGAATAGTGGTATCAACGATCATCATTCCTTTTATCAGCGTGTTTGTGTGATCCTTTTTGCACAACTGTGATCCATGTGTTTGGTCAAATGTATGCACACTATAGTACTCACACATCTATCCCCCAGGTTGCTTTATCGTCCCACGCTCTCTTTCAACTAGGTGGAGCGGTGAGACTATCCTTTTGCTGGCTAGTCGGGTAGTTGGCCCGCCTGTGTAGAACTTTAAGCGACTACCATTTACTCTTCTTGGGAAGGGGTCTCCATTGAGTTTAGCCAATTGAACTACACCCCCATCAGTAACTTCTTTGATGACATAGGGTCCCAACCAGTACATGTGGAGTTTACCTAGGAAATTTTCGAACTCACTATCATAAAGCAATACGATATCATTCTCCTTGAAGGTGCGTAGCTTGAAATGGCGATTGTGCCACGCTTTCTCGCACTATTTCTGTACCTGCTAATGGAATCTAGCCAAAAACCATTCCTCCTCCAATTCTTCTAGTTGTGTGAACCTCTCTTACAATGCCCCGTGGTTTGCCACAATCTGCAGACTAGGCACAATATGTTCCATAGGCATAACAACCTCCTTGCCATAGACTAAGCGAAACGGTGTCTGGCCTATCAGCGTCTTGCATGTCGTTCAGTATGCCCATAGCACAACATGGATGCGCAAGTCCCAGTCATGACATCATGCATTACAAACCTTAGTCAACGCATTCTCCAAAATTTTTCTAAAGGCCTCGAAGGTCCCATTTGCTTGCGGATGGTAGGGCATACTCTGTTGGTGATATATCTAAAATTCCTCTGTGAGTGCGCTAATTGTTCATTCAGAAAATGTGTTTCCCTATCACTCATGAGAATTTTGGGGCAGCGAAACCTGGTTAGGACATTCTCGAACAAAATTTTTGCTGTTGTTGCAGTTGTGCAATCCTTAACCAGTTGTGCCTCGACCCATCGAGTCAAATACTCAATTGCAGTGATGATATAGTGCGTGCCCATCTTTCCTCATGGTTTAATAGGCCCAATGAAGTTGATCGCCCATTTCTCAAATGGCTATAGTGTCATCTGTGGCTGAAGTGGAATTTCATCCCTCTATGACAGTTTTCCTGTCCGTTGACATACATCGCAGGCCCGACCGTATGCTTTAAAATCTTGATGTAGATTGGACCACCATAATCCAACACAAAGAATCTTCTGGTTTGTGGCGCAACCTGGGTAATTTCCACCAACAACCCCTCCATGTGCTTCAGCCAGGATCTGTCTGCGCTTGAACTTGAGTACATATTTGTGCAATATTTCGTCATTGCCCATCTTGTAGAGGTGCCCTGTAATTACAGTAAAATCTATTGTGCATATCACCAATTCCTTCTTTTGCTGAACAGAATACCCCTGTGGCATAGTTCCCGTAGTTAAAAAGTGGATTATATCTTCAAAGTGGCCATTTGCAATGTGCACGGCATATAATTGGGCATTCAAGAACCCCTCATCTAGATTTGTTGATTCTTCACTCGTCTCAATTTGGGATAGATGATCTAGACCTGCATTCAGACGTCCCGGCTTTACAACAACCTCAAAGTCATATTCTTGAAACAATAGCAACCATTGATAGATATGCCCCCCCAACATAGGCTTATTCACTAGGTACTTGAGCGCAAAGTGATCAATGTACATCTTAAAATGTCCTCCAAGTAGATAGTGGTAGAACTTTTGTAGTACGTATACCATCTCTAATCCCTCTCGCTCAGTAGTAGAGTAATTCATTTTTTCCTTGGACAACCTGTGACTGGCGAACGAAATTGGGTGATATACTCCCTCTACTACTTCTTGAGTGAGTACCGTACCCAACGTGATACACGATGCATCGACATGTACATGAAATTAAACGTCCCACTTTGGAAAGACCAACATAGGGGTAGAAGCCATCTTTTTGTTAAGCGTTTCCAGGATCTTGTCACATTCCTCGTTCCAGCAATACGTAGCATCCTTTTTCAGTAATTATTCCATTGGAGTGGTTATCTGGGTGTAGCTTTTGATAAAATTTCAGTAGTAGCCCGCGTGTCCTAATGTGCTGCATAGCTACTTTACACTTCACGGTGCTTGCATATTTAGTATGACAATGATCTTTGCTGGATCCATCATCAGTCCTTGCTTACAAACCACATGGCCAAGAAAGTTTCCTAAAGGGACAAGGAACATACACTTCTTTAGGTTAAGCGCAATCTGGTGCCAACGGTAGGTATCCAGCATCAATCGTAAGCTCGTGACATGTTTCGTAACCAAGCCAAATATGGTCCAGTCATCTAGGTAGACTTCTAAGAACTTGTGGATAAATTATTTGAATGTGGCTACCATAATACGAGAGAATATCGCTAGCGCATTCCTCAACCCAGAAGGCATTACCGTATATTGAAAGCAAACTCAGTCAGTTGTAAACATTGTCCTACTCCGATCCTCTGGCACAATTTTGATCCGATGGTACCCGAAGAACCCGTCTATGAAGGAGTATGCTTCCTGCCTGCCCACATTCTCTAGTACCTCACCTGTAAAGGTTGTTGGAAATGGATCGTTAACAAAAGCATCATTAAGCTTCCATAGATCTATGCAGATGCAGATCTCACCCTTCTGTTTCTTCTCCTACACCATAGGACTTACCCAATCAGACTCCTCGACTGGTTCAATAATTCCTACTGCCAACATCTTATCCAATTCTTCGCGAACCTTTGCTTTGTATTTCAAATTTAGTCTGTAGGGTTACTGTTTCTTTGGCTTTACATCTGGCTTCAAAGTTATTTTCATCATCCTTAAGTCTCCTAGAATCCCTTTCAGCTCCATAATTCTTGTAGGGAATAAATATCGGTATTTGCGGAGAAACTCGATGACCTTTTCCACTGTGGCATCGTCCCAATAGTCCTGAAGCGTAGCATACTTCAGTTCTTTCTCTATTCCAATATTTACCTGCTTTTTTCTCAATGGCACCTTGATGTCTAGATCTTCTATCTCAGGGTTGCACATCTCATGACTACCTTCAGATGTTGGTATATTGATGTTATGTGGGTCATCCTGATCATCTTTTAGTTGTACATTGTAACATGCTACGGCCTGGCTCAACTGTCGCAACCAGTCTGATAGCACGACTTCTTCTGGTTCCGACAGTTTTCTAAAGATGGAGATTTTTACTAATTGTAATGTGTTGTCCATGGTATCCATCCATTGATCTTCAAAGAGAAATGTTGACAAAAACCCTTTGTGTAGGATATCCCACTCGCTGGTGCCATGTCGGAGCTATATTTCCATATACCAGTTCCTTGGAATGACATCCAGGGTATGATAAAATAAGTGCACCCATTCTAGTTGAGGCTCCATACCATAAGCTTTGGTCCATTTGCTTAGGTGTATGAACGGATTCCCTAATTCATCATATTTCTCTGTTACTCGTAGCATTGGCTTCCCACATCTTATTTGCATCATGCACTAACAGCTTCACCAATCTTCGAAGGTTACTTCATGGGTACCCCACCATCGTGTTGGTGTCGCACAAAATGCTCATTTCAGCACATTAAACCATTGGTACTCTGGTACCATGCTTTCGAATTGAACCAGGAATTCATCCACTTCTGTCAGCCCATTATACATTGGTGGTTCGCGGGTTTGAGCTTTAATGCAATACAAAGATCTTGTCATCATATTATAGTGTAGCATGGTTACCCCATTCACCCTGTTCTGCCATCACTTGTCCTTTTCATTTGAATCGCTAGTGCATGAGCTGGTGTAGCCCCACGAGGGTCTCCTCTCCTCTGGCTTATGCGCAGCAATCCTGTAGATACAATCCAATGCATCGTCCCTTCCATTGCTGCACATAGGTGCTGTGTAGCATGGTCCTTTTGTTGGATCTAGCGGAATGACTACACAGAGCAACTTCTTCTAAAATATCATCTTGTTCTATTTGAGTTCAATAACCCCATTCATATCAGTGGCCCAGTCCACCCCTAGCAATGTAGGGTATGGGCTATTTTTGTCCACGATTTCAATAATTTCGAAGTCCGTCTGGGTACTTGCACCATCAATATTTACTATAGTTCATTACACCCTTCACATGGGCAAGATATTTTGCTAATTAGCCATTCGCAATTGGATAGGAGACCATTGTAGTGTAGGCTTACCCATGTGCTCCCAAGTCTGTTTAGGTAATACGTTTGCATCCGAACCTAGGTCCAGAATGACCTTATCCATCTTGTAGTCACCAATCTACGTCGTTAACCACATCTCCCAACCCATCCGCAATGCCTGTCTTCCTAATTTCCAGACTGCGTGAGGTTCACCCCACCTTACGCACCTATTCATCACTTCCTGTAACCCTCTGACTACCCTGTTGTCATGAAGAAATTTTATGCATGTCCCTAAGAAGGCAGTCAACATCAAGGGATCCATATCCAGCTTAGGTCAATCCCTACTACCTCATGTAGAAACACCCATGAAGCTTTCCCTATCTTCCATATTGGTCTCCCCATCAACCTCTTCTATGGCTACACCACTCCATAATACCATGTTTACTACAACCCCGTCCTGGGAACCCACCACGTGAAAATTTCGAGGCTGGATCTTGACCTCGCACCTCATTCTACATTCTACAGGTAGGTGCCTGGTCCATCAACATTTGATAGCTATGACAATCTCTTTCTTCATGACCCACCAATCTACAAAAGTTGCAAAAGAGTTGCTGGGGGGTTTGGTTGTATTTTGGTAATAGATTACATTTATCAGTGTTGTGCTTCCCTCCTACCCGACAGATTGCACACCAGAGCAGGGAAATCATGCTTGGCCCTGCCTATACCTCTGGTTGCAATGGTATCGGTCCCCTTGTTACCACAAAATTCACTGAGACTGGACAATGATCTTTATCGTGTCCCTAGCTCCTGCACTTTATACACCATACTTCCTTCTGGACTTCTAGGTGCAGTGTCTATTCTTGTTTTAACTTCTGTATTTCCAAACACAAATTTTGGACCTAAACTCAGATTTGCTGAACTCCCAACCCCGAGTCCTGTACTGGGGTTTCGTGCAGCCGTATTGCTACCTCTAACGCTTCTGCTTGGGTTGAGATCTTTTGTTGTGCCAAGGCTGACTTCAGATATGGCGTTAGTGATGCGATGAACCAAGCATTGTGCTGTGCATCCATCAGGATCATGTTGGCCTCATGAATGGTGCTTTTCAACCTTTGATCCCAATCCCATGGGGTCTCACTAGGCATCATCATGATCTCTTTGAATCCAACAAACGACTATCCTTGGTTAATTTAGTATGGATGTCTGCTATCCCCATCGTTGGGTTGATGCTTGAATACTTCATGTACCATGTTAGTGCTCAATCCTGTAGTGCACTAACTAAGATGGCTTTCTTGATATTATCATCCACAACCTGCCGTGTGTTCCATACTGATGTTAGTACAAACCAAAATTGTTTCGGGTCTTTGCCTCCTACTCCTTTGAACACTGGTAACTAAATCGCGCTCGCCATAGTTACCCTTTTTCTACTATCGTCCATGATCTTTTTCAATTTTCAATGTTCCTTTCTATCGAGTCCCGCACTTCACACCAAACACACCTTATGCAGATCCTGGTCTTAGGAATAGAACCATTTGTTGGCTTATTTGGGCCTGACCCATGTTCAGAAGAGTTATTTAGCCAAACAAATCCTGCAGCTACTAGCCCTTTCGACAACAACCCATGGAGTGCGGACTGAGGTCTCACTCGAGGTAGTAGGGGAGGGTGTTGGAACTAGGTTTCTACACCCTAGGGATGTCTTGGTACGGTCTGAAGGTTTCACGCACTGGTTTACCTTTCCTCACTGTTGGGTCTTCGCACAGATCCGACTTGGTTATGCTTTTCATTTTAGTGCGCTATTTCTATTAGACGATGTGGTTACCAATTACCAAGGTCTTTAAGCAAACATTTAACCATCACAATTGATAAACATATTAAAATAAACCCAGATTTATAATCATTCCAACCATAAGAAAATTAAACAGATATTATGACAGTTCCGAGAAACACAGAATTTCATAAGAAACTTATCTTTATTTCCACTTTATCCTTAATACATCTAGATCCGCCCTACACACTAAACTGTAGGGGTCTATGCACACAGTTGCGGACTTTCTAGGGCTTTGCAGCTTGTGCAGCCATATTGCTACCTCTAATTCTTCTGCTTGGGTTGAGATCTTCTGTTGTGCCAAGGCTGACTTCAGATATGGTGTTAGTGATGCGATGAACCAAGCATGGTGTTGTGCATCCATCAGGGTCATGTTGGCCTCACGAATGGTGCTTTTCAACCTTTGATCCAAATCCCATGGGATCTCACTAGGCATCATCATGATCTGTTTGAATCCAACAAAGGGTTGTGCTTCTGACTTAGGTCGGCTAAACTCCTTAGTTAATTCAGTATGGATGTCTGCTATCCCCGTCGTTGGGTTGATGCTTGAATACTTCATGTACCATGTTAGTGCTCAATCCTATAGTGCATTGACTAAGATGGCTTTCCTAATATTATCATCCACAACCTACTGCACATTCCATACTGATGTTAGTACAAACCAAAATTTTTTTGGGTCTTTGCCTCCTGCTCCTTTGAACACTGGTAACTGAATCATGATTGCCATAGTTACCCTTGTTCTACTATCATCCCCAATCTTTTTGACTTTTCAATGTTCCTTTCTATCGAGTCCCACATTTCACACCAAACACCCCTTATGAAGATCCTAGTCTCAGCAATGGAACCATTTGTTGGCTTATTTGGGCCTGACCTAGGTTCGAAAGAGTTATTTAGCCAAACAAATCCCGCAGCTACTATCCCTTTCGGCAACAACCCATGGAGTGCAGACTGAGTTCTCACTCGAGGTAGCAGGGGAGGGTGCTGGAACCAGGTTTCTGCACCCTAGGGATGCCTTCGTACGGTCTGAAGGTTTCACGCACTAGTTTACCGTTCCTCACTGCTGGGTCTTCGCACAGATCCAGCTTGGTTATGTTTTTCATTTTAGTGTGCTATTCTATTAGACGATGTGGTTACCAATTACCAAGGTCTTTAAGCAAACATTTAACCATCACAACTGATTTGCATATTAAAATAAACCGAGATTTATAATCATTCCAACCATAATAAAATTAAACAGATATTATGACAGTTTAGAGAAACATAGAATTTTAGAAGAAAATTATCTTTATTTCCACTTTATCCTTAATACATCCAGATTCGCCCTACGCACTCAACTGCAGGGGTCTGTGCACACAGTTGCGGACTTTCTAGGGCTCTGCGCACACAGCTATAGAGCCTCTACCTACTACACCAACCCTTGCCTCGGACTTACAGATGCTTTTAGACTATCTTCAAAAATCCATTACATTTCGTTATTCCTCAAAAAGAACCACTTTTCCCTCATAGAGCCATGCTCTATTTATACCCTTCCTTGGCTCGCGATCCCTGTGTGGGCCGACTCTATTTATCTTTCTTTACATTATTTTTGGGCAGACTACCCTTTGACTCAACCTATTATAATTTGCGCTCCGCACTTTCAGCGGAGTTTTTATAATCATTTAATCCTATTTTTCGGGCTTTCTACCCCAAAACCCTTGCGCGGGACCTCCACTACCCAACAATCACCAACCCCTCATGCTCAGTTGTGGAATAGTTCTTCTCAGCTTTGGAAAATCTATGACTTGAAAATGTGATAGGATGATCCAAGCCTTCTCTACTCTCTTGTGTGAGCATTGTTCCTAGTGTGATACACGACGCATCAACATGGACATGAAACTCCACATCCCATTTTGGGAAGACCAGGATTTGAGCGGAGGCCAATTTCCCCTTTAGGACATCCAGACTCTTCATGCAATCATCATTCCAGCAAAATGTGACATCCTTCTTCAATAGTTTCTCCATCAGTCCAGTGATTTGGGCATAGATTTTGATGAACTTTCTGTAGTACCCTGTATGTCCCAAGGTAGCGCGTAGCTGTTTAACACTTCACAATGCTTCCAAATATAGAATCATGACAATCTCTGTGGGTCCACCATCAGTCCCTTTTTCCAGACCACATGTCCCAATAGGTTCCCGAAGGGAACGAGGAATGTGTACTTCTTAAGGTTCAACACAATTTAGTGTTGTCAGTAAGTATCCAACATCAAGTGTAAGCTTGCTACGTGGTGCTTAACCAATCTGAAGATAGTCTAATCATTGAGATAGACCTCCAAGAACTTGTGGATGTATTCTTTGAATGTAGCAACAATGATGCATGAAAATAAGGTTGGCACGTTCTTCAACCCAAATGTCATAATGATGTATTGAAAGCAGCCCCATTTTGTTGCGAAGGTCATCTTGCTCCTGTCTTTTGGCGCAATTTTGATCTGTAGGTACCCTGAGAACCCATCGGTGAACTAGTATGCTTCGTGTCCACCAACATTTTCCAATACTTCATTAGTGAATAGTGTCAGGAATGGGTCATGTACACAGGCGTCATTCAACTTCCTAAGGTCCACACATATTCTTATTTCGCCCTTCTACTTTTTCTTCTGCACTACCATAGGGCACACCCACTCGGATTCTTCTGCTAGCTCAATAATTCCAGATGCAAGCATTTTTTCTAAGTCTATGTAGACCTTTTCCTTATACTTTAGATTCAGGTGGTAAGGCCTCTACTTGACTGGCTTTGCATCGGGTTTTAGGGTGACCTTCATCATCCCTAACTCACCAACAATCCCTTTCAAGCATGTAATCTTGGTCGGGAATAAGTCTTGGTACTCACAGAGTAACTCCACAACCTTATCCACTGTGGCATCATCCTAATAGTCACCAAGCATTGCATACTTTGGTTCAGCCTCCATCCCAATGTTCACCTGCTTTGTTTTTAGTGGCACAGTGATGTCAGGATCTTCAATCAATGGTCCTCGAACCTCGCAATAGCCTTCAGTTTCCGTAATGTTAATTTTCCATGGATCTTCATCATCCTCCTCAATATTTACATTGTAACACTCCAGTGCACAACTCAGCTAGGTCACCCATTTCGGTTGAAGCTCTTCCATTGGCTCATGGGGTATTTTGAAGATAGTTGCTTTTACTACTTGTAGCGCATCGTCAATAGTATCCACCAATGATCTTCAAACGTTAAGGTTAACATGAATCCTTCACACAAGATATCCCATTCGCTTATGCCATGGTGGAGCTCTGTCTCAGTATACCAATTCGTGGGTATGACATCCAAGGTATGACAAAACAAATGCACCCATTCAGGTTGTGGCTCTTCCCCATATACCTTGGTCCATTTCGCAAGGTGTGCACGTGGATCATCCCATCTTTCATACTTGTCTTTTAGTTGCATCCATAGTTTCCCAAATCGTAGGCACATCATCCTTTTGTATCCCCACCAGTCCTTAAAATCATGCTAGTGTGTACCCCACCACCTTGCAAGCGTAGCATGCAATGCCCATTTTAGAGCATCAAAACGTCGCTTTTTTGGTACTTCTCTTTCAAATTTGGTTAGGAAATCATCCACTTCACTCAACACATCATACATAGGAAGATCTATTACCTCTGTCGTCCGGCAACGGTGTGATCTTACCATCATGTTGCAATTGAACATGATTACCTCGTGTAACCATTTCTGCCATTATTCTATTTCCTCATTTGAATCTAAGGTATAGGAGCTTTCGCGCTCCCACGAAATTCTGCCATCCGATGTAGGATTCACCCAGTCCTAATCTGAAGAGGTTATCTTGTAGATACAGTCTAGATCATCGTCGCCCTCATTGTCGTGCACTGGCTCTGTGTAGCATGAGCCTTTCGCAAGGTCTAAAGGTACCACTACACCTAGTGACTTTTTCTCAAAAATCATCTTACACTTCTTTAGATATATCACTCCATTCATGTTAGTGGCCCAATCTATTCCTAGTAGTGTGGGATAGGGATTACTATCATCGACAATCTCTATCACTTCAAAATCCGCAAGTGCTCTTGCACCTTCGATATCTACCATTATTCCCTGCAATCTTCCCATTGGTAAGATCTTTTGTTGGTTCACCATTTACAATTGAATAAGAGACCATTGCAATGCGAGCCTACCCATGCCCTCCCATGTCTACTTTGGTAGTACGTTCATTTCTGATCCTAAATCGAGAATCACTTGATCCATTTCATATTCCTTGATTTGTGTAGTCAATCTCATCTCCCTTCCTGTTTGCATTGTGTGCTTCTCGAGCTTCCGGACTACGCACGGTTCTCCTAACCCAGCGCACCAAGTGATGAGTTCTTGTAGTCCCTTTATAGACTTTCTGTCGCATAGTAGTGTTATAGAAATATTTGGGCACTGCAACCCCAATCACATATGTCCATAAACCAAGGGCTTCTAAGACCCTAAAAGTGTTTTTTCATACCCTAAAGGAACAAGGTCAGCTGATTACATCATTTCCCAAAAGTTCTCCCTGAAAAACTACTCAGAACTGGTCAAAATTGGACCATATAGATTGTTCCATGTTGAGGGTGTGATGCATCTCATTTGTTACACATAGATGGTGTGATGCATACTGAAAATCCCTTCTGTAGGGTGTGATGAGCGAGAG
>APFE030890515.1:3213-54279 GCA_000404065.3 Pinus taeda | reverse complement strand
TTCATGTCCAGCGGTAGCTTTGGATACAGCAGAGTGCTAAAGGGGAAATCCTGCTCCTTGTGCTGGCTTTGTTTCTGTGGAGAGGTCTGCCTTGCTTCTGCCTTCTCCGGAGAATGCTTTGCTTGATCTGGAGCTAGGTCCAAACTATTCTTTTCTTGCATGCTAACAATTTCCTGAAACACCTCGACCTACTCCTCTGTGTGCACACCAGTGCTCTCCTCCTCAATTTTGCTTTGCGAGGACGGAGCGTAGGAACTGTCCTCAATCCACCTGCTTGGTGAGGAGCTATTCAGATGAGAAGGTGACTGTTCCGCCGAAGGGTCCTTCATACTGTCTTCTTCCTCATCTTCTTCAGAGAAGATGACCGTTACCAGAGTCGAAATGAAGGGCTTGTTTGTGCGATGGCGGTAATGGAACCGGGCAGATTGAACTGTATTACAGATGGATTGTTCCACGTCTTCAGATCTATTAAAAGGTGGTGAAGCACGGGCTAGAGGTGAAATTCGGCAAGGGCTATGACGGCCTCTCCCTCCAGCACCACCTCGCTGGCCATGGTGACTCCCACGCTGAGGACTGGCCCTTAAAAGAGGCGCCATGAAGATTTTCTTGATAGCTGCAAGAAAGCGAAAGGACAATGGAGGCTCTGAAGTGGTCTGGGGACTGGTTATCGTCTAGAAGGAGTCCCAATCAGCCTCAATATTTAAAATTCCACAAAGCCGTTCCTCAACTTGGTTCCTGTTAATGCCACAGAGCCTCTCCTCCCCTGAGCGGATTTCCCTTCCAATTTCCGCTGCTGCCTTTGGAGGGATACATACAACAGAAACATAAACAAGTTTGTGCGCAACTACATAGAGAGGCTTGTGCTTATCGTGGCCTCCATTCTCCGTCTGCGTAGAACCTGACCTGACACTCTCATCCTGCAACTGGCTCTGAACGAGGGAGAATGTTCCTGCAACGCGCTGCTCCATCCTATTATCTCCGTAGCTCTTACCTTGGGATGGAAGAGGAGTTAAATGACAATGAATGCCTTTCATTGTTGACGGCGTTTAAAAATGTTGCATCCGACCTTATCAGCTACCCACTGTCCTCTCCGCGTGGCTGGCTATTAACGACCATTTAATGTTGTTTGGACACCCGCATCTGAGTGAACTTCTTCCCTTGTCTGCATATCTCTGGTGAGGATATCCTGGAATGTGGATATTTCTGTCTCCGAAGCTGTTCCCTGCAACGATCCTTTGAAGAATTCCTTACCCCTATCCACTCCTAAATTGGCTAAGAAATCAGCCAATTTGTTCCCTTCTCTCCTGATGTGTTTGAAGGATATCGCTTTATTACTTCTTAGCCATTGTTGGAGTAGCTCTAGTCTTGTAGCCAATCTCTAGCTACTACTCACCTTCTGAACATCCTGGCCCTGTTGGATTTTCGAGACCATATTTATGATAATTTGTGAATCCCCTTCCACTATAAGAGGAGTGTATCTTTGTGCTTGCGCAATTGTAAGTCCTCTCCATAGTCCTTCCAGTTCTGCTGCATTATTCGTGTTCCAGTCAATTGAGCCATAGAAAATCTTGAGAGGGATACCCTGACTGTTTCTTATTGCGCCACCATAACCTGTATTCCCCGGGTTCCCTTTCGAAGCTCCATCGTAGTTGAGAAGAAACAAGTTTAAGGGTGGAGGAGACCAACTTGATGGGGAGGCTTGATGAGTGGCTGAGTTAACTTGAGAAGAACTAGAACTTTGAATTTTAATTTGCTAGCTGTTCCATATTGCCTGTTCCTATGGCAGGGATGGGAAGTCCTCTTGGGTCCAACATTTAGTAGATAGGGTTTCTTGTATATTGCTATGGATGATGTTCCATACTTGCTCCATCTGTTGTGCTTGATCCTTAAATATCTGCCTATTGCGCTCTTTCCATATATTCCACATCAAAATACCGGGAGAAATTTTCCATAACTTGTTGATAATCTCGCTTTGATATGGCTTTTGGGGCCAATTGCGGAGCGTGTTATTTATGTCCCCCAAAACTCTCCCTTCTCTGCGACATCGAAACGTAACTTTTTCCCAGAGTCGCCTTCCAAAAGGAGAGAGTAGCATGAGATGTGCAGCTGATTCCTCATTCATTTTACAGTTAAGGCAGATTGAAGGGCCTGCAAATTTTTTTTTTCTCAAATTATCCCAAGTGAGGATCCTGTTGTGCGCTAGGAGCCAGAGGAATGTTGAGATTTTTGGCCATATTTGCGGCTGCCAGATTTTTTCCCATATTTTATCTTTGATGAGTCGATCTTTTAGACTGATTTTGTAAGCCTCCTTTGTTGAAAATGTGCCCTTCTCTTCGTATCCCCACCACAGCTTGTCTTTACCTGTTTCTTTGAGAATTTTCCTTTTTTCCAGTTCTTCTGATAGAGAGATCTGAATTTCCGCCGGGCTGTCTGGTAAAATGTGGCATATCTCTTTCCATTCTCTGTGATCTGAGTCATTGCTAAGTCTCCAGAATTTATTTACCTTATCCAATGGATTTATTTCTTGATCCGGTATTCCTTGGATGAGGTTTTTTATGCTTGGGAGTTGCTGCCATGAGTCCGTCCAGAATCTTGCCATTTCGCCTTCTTTCACCTCCCAAAAGTTGTTATGTTGAATTAGATCTTTGTGCTTGATGGCTGAGTTCCACATTGCAGACCCCTTGCTTTTTTTCGTCATTCTGATTCTTTCCTCCAAAGGCAAGTTGCTGGCATATTTTGCTGTCCATATTTGAGCCCAGGGAGTGTTTGGGTGGGATAGCCATTTCCACCAATTTTTTTCTCCCATTGTTGTGTTGTTGTGTTCCGGATCTCTGAGACGAATGCCTCCTGCAGTTTTTGGGAGACAAGCCTTCTCCCATTTCACTAGAGCCCATTTTCTACCTTGTCCTAAGCTTCCCCATAGGAAGTTGCGCTGTAATTGTTTGATCGCTTTCAGCACCCATTTTGGCGCTGCCATTATAGAGAATAAGTACAACAGCATGGATTGAAGAATCGCTTTGATAAGCACAATCCTGCTAGCCATATTTAAGGCAGGGTGCGTCCATAGGCAGAGCTTTTCCTCCAGCTTTTCTAACAGGCTTGACCAGGAAGAATGCTTGAGGGCAGAGTCAAATAGAGGTGCGCCTAAGTATTTGGATGGCAGGGATTCTACGGAGAAGCCTAGAATGCGGGAAATTTCTCTTTGAGTAATCAGAGGAGTGTTGAAGAAAAAGATCTGGGATTTCACTTTGTTAATGAGGGCACCAGAGGCTTTGGAAAAATTGTCAAGGATGGAATTTAAAGATCGAGCTTCTTGCACAGAGGAATGTCCAAATAGCATATTTTCGTCAACAAATTGCTGGTGAGAAACGGTGGGGGCTTGGTGGATCGTGATGCCTTTGAGGTTTCCAGCTTGGATAGCCGAGTTTATGCTACGGCCTAAACCCTCCGCCATTATTACAAATAAAAATGGTGACAGAGGGTCCCCTTGTCTGATTCCTCTTGAGGGGCGAAAGGTGGAGGAGGGAATCCCATTTATGAGGATGGAAAAGAACGTGGAAGAAATGAGACTACTTATCCATCGAATCCAAGAAGCGGCAAAGCCAAAAGCTTTTAGAATTTTTTGCATGTATTCCCAGCAAATGCTATCAAATGCTTTAGACAAGTCGATTTTAAGTAACATACCTGGTTTTTTCGCCAGCCTGAGGGAATGGATGATTTCATGGGTGAGAATGATCCCATCCGTAATTTGCCTTCCCTCTACATATCCAGATTGTTCCTGAGAGATGAGGAAAGGGAGCATTGGTTTCAGCCGAAGAGCCACTACCTTGGAGACAATCTTGTAGATGATGTTGCATAAGGCAATAGGACGATATTTGTCTGGAGAGTTGGAATCCCCAGATTTTGGGAATAAAGTTATGAATGTTGCATTTAGTCCCGGATACATCCATCTCATAGTGCGCGATTCTTCTACTAGTTGACATACTTCCCATTTGATCAACTCCCAAAAATGCTGAAAGAAATTTGAAGTGAAACCGTCTGGACCAGGAGCTTTTCCCGCCTTTAGTGAATTTACTACAGTCTCTACCTCCTGAAGACTGATTGGTTTGAGAAGAAGAGTGTTATGGTCTTCTGTTATTAGGCAAGGTATATTGCATAAAATTCTGTCAATCGCCTCTGTTCTGTTGATGTTGGGCTCTTGGTTCATCGTTCTAAAGTACTGAAGAAATTCCTGTTCTATTTCTTCATGGGTTTCAATTTTGACTCCTTGTGCATTATGGATTTGAGAAATTTGATTGCTCATTCGCCTTTGTACTGTTATTTTATGAAAGAACTTTGTGTTCTTCTCCCCTTCCTTCAGCCATCAGATTCTAGATTTCTGCTTCCAAAGAACTTCCTCCTGCAGATCACGTTCTAGGAGTTTGTGTTCCGCTTCCTGTTCTTTGTGTGTTAGTTCTTCTGTCCGTCCTTCCAACATTATTTTTTGCTGAACATTTTTTATTTCTTGAATGAGGAGTTCCTTTTCCCTGAAGATATTACCGAAATTGTTTTTATTCCATCGTTTTATCTCCTCCTTGAGCATTTTCAATTTTTTTTGGAATCTTGCCATTTGTGTGGACTCAGTCGGATTACAGTTTTGCCATGTTGTCTGTATGAACTCTTTAAAGTCTGGATGAGAAAGCCAGAAGGCTTCAAATCTGAAGGGTCTCTTTATATTGGTACCAGGCCTATTCCAATGCAATGCAATGGGCTAGTGGTCTGATCTGGAGAAAGGAATAATATTGGCTATGAACTCTCCCCCTATATCGACTGCATTGTCTGAGATTAGAAACTGATCTAAGCGAGAGGCAATTTGCATTGTAGTTACTCTCTTGTTGGTCCAGGTGTATAGTCCGTTGGACGTGGGTAGATCAATCAGCCAGTTATTGTTGATGAAATCTTTAAGAAGTGAGCCATCTCTGTTTATTCTGCATCGCCCTCCTTGCTTCTCCTCTAGCGACGCTATCATATTAAAATCTCCTCCAGACACCCATAATGGGTATGGCCTGTCTTCATTGAGGTGCGAAAGTGCCTCTAATATTTCCTTTTTCTGCTGAGTTTCTTGCGGAAAATAAACATTCGTAATGTGTCCATATATATTCGTGCCCAAAAGATGAAATATGGCTTGAATAAAATTCTTGTTTGCGTGGATGTTCAATAATTGGATTTTACCTGCATCCCATAGGATCGCCAGTCCGCCTGAAGCTCCTTGTGCATCTACCGCCGTGACTTGGCCTCCTAGCCATGCTTTAGCTGCAATTTTTTCCAAGATTGTCGAGTTACATTTAGTCTCCTGTAAGAATAAGATTGTGGGTTTTTCCTCCATGATCAAATTTCTTAGAAGTTTTCCTTTCCTTGGGTCGTTGAGCCCTCTGATGTTCCAAGATAGCAACTTCATTGGGAAGATTTGCGATTGGTGTTGTAGTACTTGGTTAGTTTGGCATATCTGCCAGACTCAACCAAGACCTCTCCAATCTTGATAGTTCTTTCTAGAGTCGTTTTCCGTCCTCTCTTCTTACTGTCTTTTGAGATGAATTTTCCATCCCATTGACTTCCTGTTTGGACCCCTAGAGAGTATTTTTTCTGAGCTTTATTCAATACTTCTACTAGGTTGTCTACCTGTGTATCAGTGATTTTATCAAATTTACCTGAGTTGCAAGCTTGTTCAAGACCTAGAATGTCAAGTTCCCCAATGTCTATTTGTTCGCTGTCCTCATCCATGAAATGCAATTCTTGAGTGCTTTCTTCTGCCTCCTTCCCTTTTTCCATGCTGGGTATTGTATTGTCTATTTCCATTGCCGGGTTATTCCAGGTTTCCGAAGCCGTCATGTTCTTTTCACTCTCCGGAGTCCTTTTCGGTGCTCCTGTCTTTGAAGGTGAGTTTGGTGTTTTTTCCGAAGTAGACCCTTCCTGTAACTCTTTATTTGCTAAGGCCTCGAAGTTATTGCTTGTGGAAGGCTTGGACTGATCCTCTAGCACAGTCTTTGGGATTGCGATGGATTTTTTGTGTCCTCTTCTTCTGTTTGTTACTTTGGTAAATCCGTCCTAAGATTGTTGTGCTTGGCTAGTTTGGGCTGTGGGCTTGTTATTCAAAGGACAATCTCTGAAGAGATGTCCTAAGGCATGACATTTCCTGCAGCGAAAGGGGACGTGCTCATAGTCAATTACCTGAATCCAATCTTGATCTTCATGAAAGAGCCTCACCGTGTCTAGCAAAGGTTGCTTCAGGTCCATGTATACACAAATCCTAGCATATGAGGCATATGTGGTATATTTTACAGCCTTTGTTTCTTCTGCAACTTTGACAAAGTCTCCTAATACCGAGCCTATGGTCTTCAGTGAATCCTCCTCCAAACATTCCCAGGGTAGAGAGTAAAAGCGAATCCATACTGGTGCATAGCTGAGATCTTCCTTGTCTGGGTTGAAACGGGCCACCCATTCTCTGAGGAATAGCCCAACTGAATTGAAAAAATAGGGACCTCCGTCGAACACTCGATTTCTGTCTTCCAGGCAGTTAAAGATGGCTGTAAAAAACCCTTTGGGACCTAGCAGCAGGGATATTTCTCCTTTTGGTCTCCATTTGATGTTAATCCAGTTTCTCAGGGATTTTTCGGTTGGCCAAGATCCGATGAATTTACCTATGAGGACATGATCCCTCATGTACTGTATTCTTGCATTAATACGGTGGCTAGGTAACTCAACTTCTGGCCTGTGAGCAGCAACAGGCTTGCAAGTAGAAGAACTAACCTTTGGGTTTTCATGCTGACCTTGATCATCCCCTGTCTTCAGCAGTCCTTTTGCGGATTTAACTTCATGTCCCTGTTCTGCATTTAGATTTACCTCGGGTCCTTGTTGGCTTGCTTCAAGTGTTAGCACATCCCCTTCCGCCCCCAAAGGGGTAGCCATTGGAACTGTTTGCCAGACCCTTTCTCTGCCTCGACTGCGTACGCCTGTCATATCTGGTGATCGCAGGCTAGGAGCCTGCGTTGTAGGTTTCTTCTGAAACCCTAGCTGTTACGCCCTTCCCGTGACTTTCGCACGCTCCCGTTCCATCGGTCTCAATTTATGATAGGACAAGAATATTTTATCCTCAAGCTTGACAAAATAAAGAAATACTAGTCAGAAATGACTAGGGAAAAATTGGGAAGAAAACTTGAAGGACTTTATTGGTAGCAGGTCGCTCTTGAACATGACACTTTCAGTCCATCACCATGATTAAGTCAGTTTGGGTTATTTCGTTCACCGGTCATATCACCATTGGTCCTCCGTACCATCCATTTTTGGGGTTAATGCTACCAATCCATTTCAGTGTTGCCAATATGTTCAAGAGAAGTCACTCAGAGAATTCACCAACCCAGCTTACACCTCATCCGCTGCAATACCTTTACGCTCCATTCTTTCATGACCGCTACCCTGAACCTTGTATCCTCAAATTGTTTTCACCTTCGTAAAATCATTTGCTCCATTCCATGTCGTAGATGTGGGATTCATTAAGGCCCTCTTACGATGGGTCACTTCTTGTTAACATCAGCTCATTATCCAAGAAGTTGACTTAGGAACAACCCTTTCAGTACTTTGAAGCTTGCATGCCTCAATGGAAAGTTTCTCACTTTTGGCGATAGATTTACATCAATGGCCTTTGACTGAAAGATTTTACATGGTGTTCGACATCGACTCATGTATTCACACCATGTGAATTGTACTACAGTACCTTGAGGCTCATCATCATTATCGTTGATTCCTCTCACGCCTGTTAATAGCTTACATCAGTTTTTGGTAATCAGGCAATGTCTTTCCATGTTCGACATCAGAACATCTTTTTACATGGATCGACTTGTACTTCTAGTGAAGATTGAACGAGTTTGAAGACCTCGTATCTAGTTTCATCCATCCAGGGTGTGATATATTCAAGAAAATAAAGACATCAAATGTACATCATAGTTGCACAGATAATCATCCAAGCCAAGGGATGATGGCTCTACCAGAATCATCAATCTACCACATAGATAGTTGTTTGTCCTATGTACATGAAAATGAATTTATAAAGCTGACAATGGGAATTCCCACCTCAGCTAGATCATGAAAATATTATGAAGATAATGTATTGTATTGTATATTATTACAGGTCACCTTCCAGTTCGAAAAACCTCGGATCCTCATGATAAAGCATTTCACCTGACATCAAAAGATTTATGACCTCACACTTTAGGGGGCAACTGTTATAGACATATTTGGGCACTGCAACCCCAATCACATATGTCCATAAACCAGGGGCTTCTCAGACCCTAAAAGTGTTGTTTCATACCTTAAAGGAACAAGGCCAGCTAATTACATTATTCCCAGAAGTTCTCCTGAAAAGCTACTAAGAACTGGTCAAAATTGGACCATACAGACTGCTCCATGCTGAGGGTGTGATGCATCTCACCTATTACACATAGAGGGTGTGATGCATACTCAAAATCCCTTCTATAGGGTGCGATGAGCGAGAGTAGACAACTGGCAAAGGCATTTTTCTAGGTGGAAACTCAGAGAATCTTCTAGAAACTGCTCATTTGACACTTGCCTCTTTGAATTCGCCCAGGGATGAGTAAGAGATCATGAAATATTCAAGTGGAACCAAGAACTATCATAGAAATGACACTAATCAAAATCCCAGAAACTGACTCACCCACCTGCAAATATCTATATATCGATCCCACATCCTAGAGATCCAGAGGCTAGAATTTTGTATTTAGTAAGTGCTGTTGGTTTCTCTGTGAAAAATCATAGTGTTGGGTGATCTAGCTTTTCATGAGGTGAAGAGGGCTTTCATGTTGGGAGGATGGCACTAGGTCAGACCACTGGGTTGTAATCCTCTCTTCTACTACTTCTATCAATAAAGCTATTTGAGTTTTCCTCCATATTCTTGTATATTTATAAATATTGTATTGATATATGCATTTGTATGGTTAATATACATCTGATCCTATATTGTTTATGGTTATAGATCTCTATGCTTTGATGGTATTCTGCTGCTTTGACTCTATAGGTGTTCTTTGAAGCGGGACAAGTAAGGAAAGAGTGGCGAAGCTCTGTCAAAGGAGGGAGGAAACAAGCAAGGAGCCAAGCAAAAGACTGAGGTTGGTACTCTATGCTTGTCTCTCATCTATCTCTCATAAAGGAAAACACAAGTAACTTTAGTTAGTTTGTTTCTAAGATAGCTACCTGTCTTAGTGGGACTAGCAACTTTGAATGGACACTAGTTTTCCGATAACAATATTGAAATAGGAGATGATGGGAGGTACAATGCTACAAGAATTGGTCTTGTCACCTTTAAGAGGGAGAAGGCCTCCCCTCTTTGCCTTAAAGATGTTATGTTTTTACTTGGCCTAAAGAAGAACGTAATCTTTGTAGCAGTATTGGAGGATTGTGGCTATGATGTTATTTTTAGTAAAGGGAAATCTTTTAGAGACACATAGCTACTGGGAAAGTGAAGCAAATCGAGGTTTGAGTGAAGAACCTATACAAAATTGAGGTGTGATATTTCTCTACATTGAATAGTAAGGTTGAAAAAGTGTAGAGTCGAGATGTTGGAGAACTCTGGCATAGGTGTTTGGGTCATCGACACCATGGTGCCCTAAAAATGATGCATAAAATTACCACCAGTATCCCTAAAGGCTCCCTTGACAAGAAGGATGTCTGCAAGGGTTGCACATTGGGGAAATATGTCAAATCCACTTTCCATGACTGAGATAATAGAGCAAATGTAATCTTGGAGTGAGTCCACTATGATGTTTGTGGACAATTTTTTACAATCTCCACAAAATAACATAAGTACTATGCTATTTTTATTGATGATTTCTCTATAAAATGTTGGATCTTCTTCATGCAAAAGAAGGATGGTGTTTTCTAAAAAATTGTTGAATACAAGGTATTAGTTGACAAGGATACTGGGAAGAAAGTGAAGGCTCTTAGGAGTGACAATGGAGGTGAATTCGTTTTGCATGCCTTCAAGGATTTCTATTCCAAATCAGATATTCAAAGAGAGTTCACAACACCCCATAATCCACAACAAAATGGGATATCTAAGAGGAAGAACATGAGCATAATCGTAGAAGCAAGGACCATGTTGCATGATCAGGGATTGGCATTACATCTATTGGCAGAAGCATTCAACACCATAGTCTACTTGTAGAGCTAGAGTCCTCAAAGAATACTTGGCATGATCACACCAGAGGAAGATTTCTCTAGAAGAAAGCCTTATGTGTCTCATTTTAGAATTTTCGGAGCTTCAGTTTATTGTCATGTCTCCAAGGATTTGAGGAAGAAACTTGCGCCTATAGTATAGTTGGGATTTTTTGTAGGATACACTGGAACTCCACACAATTTTTGGGTGTATTTTCCTTCCTTGAGGATTGTATTTGTGATGAGAGATGTCAATTTGGGTGAGGAGACGGCTATGAGATTCTCTCTGGAATGAGAGATGAGTAACCCACTAGAGTAGGAGCTTCTAGCTCCAAAGGAGGAGCCTCAGGATGAGCTTTAGAAGTTTGTGGAACAACCACATGCAGAGGAGTAGACAAGAGGTAGAGTGGAGGCACCCACTCAACCAAAATCTTCGAAAGAAGGGAGAAAGAGAACCAAAGAAGCTGATAGATTGTAGCAATATCCTATGGAGAATGTGGGTGCACCCACATCACAACGCAAGAAAAGGAAGTCACCTGATAGGTACACTGGTTACGTGGCTCTCACGATAGAGCTCATTGAGGCAGAACCTTCTTCATTTGAGGAAGCAATTTCTCAACCTTTTTGGGTTGATGCCATGGTGGAATAGTACAAATCCATAATGAATAATAGTGTATGGGAGGTGTCTTATATGAAATCTATGACTGCGGACAAAAGTATCTTCCCTAGGTGTTGTAGTCTGACCTTGAATAATAAAAAGACAAAGGGACTAATGTTTTCCTTAAAGTAAATAGATAACGGTATGAAGCCTACCTGAAATCCATCATATGCTTCACTCCTTCAATGTCTTGAATGCTCCAATCCTATCTCCAAACACCATTATTAGAACATTCACAGTTAGATAACACAAGTCAACGATCCACAAAATCTATGTAGCATCATATAATCAATTTATTCAATAGATCAACATGGCATTGAAATATATGAAACCATAACATTATATATAGGAAAATAAAGAACTCTTTGCATTAATAGAAATGGAGTGATGTACAACCAAAAATAGGTGTTCATCCTGTAAAAGAGCTCCTCCAAGTTGACTTGTCCTTTCCTTATCACAAAGTGAACCTCTAATCACCCTAATGCATGGGAATATATATCTCAAATCAACAACATAAGGGCAGAATCACTCTCCAAAAGCCAACACCTTGCTTATGGATGGCGGTAAATATATAGGTGAAGGAGGTCGTTCATGAGTTATTATCCTTTTACCAATTAGGGCTTGAGATATAGTCTTGATGGGAGGATGAGATCAAGGGATAAGGGAAGAAAAATACAAGGTAGGATATGATAGGATTTGAGACTTTTATCCGAGGTAAATGGTTACAACAAATCCTGGAATCTTTTGGAAGAAGAGGATTTATGATTCTCTCTCTTTTTCCCAAATTTCTAGAACCAACGTAGGTGCATAGCGGAGCAGCTTGTAGGTGATCAACGCTATCTAAAATGGACCAAACTGGTTGTCAACACTTTCCAGTAGGAGGCCAGGGATCGTTGGTCCTTAAAATGACTGAAACAAAGTGTTTTCAGGAAGAAACCTGAGGATAAGAATGAGTCATGCTTAGGGCTTTGTGCTATGATGATGTGAAAGAGGTCAAAGGATGTTGATTCATCCAGTTGAAGGCTTATTGACCAGATGTGAAAAAATGGCCTCTAACAGATTGCCTCTTGAAGCGCAAAGTCAGAAATGATAATTGATGACTGAAGTGCTTTACCTTGTGACAAGTTGGGATCAAGAATAACTGGTGAGATCATCATTTGTTACAATACATTTACATCATGATATCTCTACTGAGTGAGGCATACCCATACTCAACACGTAAGCTAACATTACATGTACAATGATAAAAATACATGTCCATGGAGGACTGATAGTGGACTCATGGATGTATGAATTCCTATATGATCATAGCTGCCATACATTGTGATATTGTATTACCCCTAACATCGCAGCCCGAAAGGATGAAACTCGATCCGGGGTCTTCTATCTCATTCACACGACCAACCAACATACAAGTCTAACCATGTGAATCAATGAGCTAGAGTCAAACATGGTAGACACCATATTATTACCAGACAATGATGTAAGTCATTAACAAACATGAGAGAATCCACTGATGATGTTAATGGATCTCAAGGTACTCTAGTACAATCTGCATGGTGTGAATAAATGAGTTGATGTCGAATCTTTGAGTCGAAGGCCAATGATGAAAACCTATCGCCGAGAGTGAGGAAACTTTCCATTGATGTATGTAAGCACCAAGGTACGAAGGAGTGTTTCTATGTCAACTTCCTTGATAATGGGTTGATGTCGACTAGGAAGCGACCTGTCACAGGAGAGCCATGATGTAATCTCCATCAATGACACGAAATAGGTATGATGATTTGAGATAGAATGATTAGAGTGATGTTGATACAAAACTGGATCAGGAAAGGAAAACCCAGAATGAAAGCTCAAGAGTATTGTAGTAGATATTAACTGAATGACATCTCTTGAATGCAGCGACGACACTAAATGGAGTTGGGAACATTGAACCAAAACCAAAAGTGTAATCTTTGAAATGGTATTATAAACCAAAATACTAGCAAATTTTCCAACCCAACATCCACGAAGATGAAGTGGAAGAGTGTTGTGTTCAAGACCCATTTCCATTAGCAAAATGGAGAAACTTATTTTCCCAATTTCCCCAACCATAATGGTCAATACCTCTTTATTTTTTAACAAACTTTAGGAGGTTAACATATGCTTGGTATTTAAGTCTATCCTTTAGATGAATCTCTCTGAGAATATTTAACAAACCTAGATAAGGAGTGGTTCAATCTTGTCATGAACGACGAGTCCATCGTTGCTTGTTGTTTTCATGAGTCCAACGAAGGTATAACTCGACATATTTTTCATGTTTAGAGAGTTTGAAGAAGAGGTGGAAAAGAAAATTCCAGATGTTCCTTTTCGTAGATAGTCCCTTAAGTCCGAAAAGGCATAAAATAATACCCAAGAGAACCTCTTAGCCATTTTTGACTAAGGTATTCCTTTTTCATAGTTAGTCTATCTCAATTTGGAAAAGGGTTAAACTTATACTAAGTAGTCGTCTTTTCATTTACTTTTATGAGTTCAAAAAGACAAGTGCTTGACAATATTTTCATATTTTGGGAGTCTGAAAAGAGCTAAAAGAGGAATCCAGGGGTGTTTATTTTTCGTAAGTTTATGGAGTCCGAAAAAGTGATAAAAATATACTCCTTGGTCAAAATGATCTGTTCAAAACATGGAAAAACATGTTAAACAGTTGTGGACCTACTCAAAACATCACGAAAGGATTAAACATACCTATTTCATTGTAAAAATAGTTTGTTACTAAGTCAAAACATTAAATTAAAATAAAATAATGGAAGAAACAACCATAAATATCCAAAATGACTATTCATATTTACCATTTCACATTTACCCTCAACAGTGAGAGTTATGAGTAGTTTTCTCCCTCATTTTTTTTGTAGTTAACTGCACCCAATCTAGTGGATAATTTTAGGTGTCATCACTTACAGGTAGGAGAAAATACCTTTCACTTTCAATTCATGGTCCCATTTTATGATTTCATACAATTTTTTGGTATTTTTGAGGGCCCTAGGGTTCTAAAAACTTGCCCTAGGACCAACATAGGCCTAGGGAGTTGAAAAATGCATTTCACCTAAGTTAGTATGCACTGCAAACAAGGGTGAAACACTCTCTCTCCTTCCTTGAGGGTGTGTTAGTCACAAATCCCAAATTTGTTTGCTAGTTTCCCTTCAAATTTTTTGAGTTTTGTTGCATGGAAAGGATCCTAGGGATTATCCCTTTGATGTTTCAGGTCTTGATTAGCATATAATGGCTTTCATTGGGAGAGAAACAAAACATGAAGAACAAGATTTGAATGCAACTAATGACCTTGCTACCATCCAGGCACTAAAGGATTATGGATTATTGAAATTCTTCTGGCTCCCTGGTATGAAGCAACCAATGGAGTTATTAGAATATCTTTTTCATGCATGCGACGTGTAAGAACAATAGTTCCAGTTTGGAGAAAATATTCTCAAGATCATAGTAGATGACATATATTTTCCAACTGGTTTATCTAGGAGAGGTGCCTCGATCTCTCTCCTAGGTGGGAGAAGGGGTGGAGAAACAATGAAATACTATTTCATTACTACTGCAGACCTTGATCCAAACCAACTAGAGATGGAAAAATCAGTATAAAAGATATAACCAATTTTCCCTTAAGAACGATTTTGTTCATTATTTCCAGATTGGCAGGTAGTAAACACTACATGTAGCTTGTTGATCATACATGCAATATGGTGTGGAGTGCTTAGAGAAAAATATCTTCAACTGGAGTGAGGGGGTATTGGTCAACATGAAATAACAACTTACTAAAGCAAGAGAGGGAAAGTTGAAAAAATTTTGTTACAGTATCTTAGTCTTTTTTTCCCTAGAACAGATTCCACTACCTCAGCCTCAATAGATTAAGCTTGATCTCATTGATCTGAGGGTACCATGGATGAGAAAGTGGATTAGGGAAAATTTGAGGGGCTAATATTCACAAGTCGACTAATTTTCCATGGCTTTTCCAAAAAATATATTTGTTAATTCCCATTTTTTCTAAAAATTATTCGCCCAAATGTTTTAGTCTAAAATTGTTTTACCTTAAAAATCGCCAAAATTTTATATAGAAACCATATAAAACTATTATAAATTTGAATAATTTTACAAAAACATTGCCAAACATTTTACAAAATGCAAAACATGTACTAGTGAGATTCACCAAGGTTTCTAAACTTTAAAATAAGTTTCCATCCTTAAAATTTTCCATGAAGTTGATCGATCCTATGTACCGAAATGCAGGTCCGTCAGTGATCAACGTCCACCAAACTCTATTTCGATGGATACACAGACAATTCATTATGGTAAATGATTATCCATACGTAGGTATGGATTTTTACAATGACCTTGAGCTTGTGCTTCCTGAGAGTGACCGGTGTGATGTTATAGGTAAGATATTTCAACCATTTGAATTTTTTAAAGTGTTACAATTTTTTTTTGTGTTTTTTGATGTTTCCGAGACTTAAACTATTGATTTTTCATGCATATATTGGGCCTGTTCGACCGATAGGTTCTTCATATCTCCATCATGTAGGAGAACAAACACAAGTAGCAGTAGCACCAACACATGTTGTTGTTGTAGGAAGAGATGCACTACAAGATCTAAATGTAGCTGAGATCCTAACTGAGGTGGAGTGCCACATGGATGGGTTGACTCATGAGATAGATGAGACCGCAATCGACCAGGTTCCGTTGCGACTTTAGCAACACATCATTGGAGTGCCTAGTTGTATTGGTCGGCTTCTGCGCAAGATAGCTTGTGTAGTGGCTTTTTATGATGAGAACTTTGATTAGTCTACTTAGATATTTGCATGTAGTTTTGTATATGGGTTGTGTGGCCATATGTGTCTCGGGCACAAATTTTGTAAAACCAAACTATATCTATATATATAAAAATATATATAATATATATATATATATATAAATATATATATATATTATATATATATATATATATATATAAAATATATATATATATATATATATATATATATATATAATATATATAATAATATATATAGATATATAGTTTTTTTGTGTTACTATTGTATTTTCAATGATGTGATGTGTATTGAAATTTATTTTCATTCATTGCAAATGTCTATATAAAACATGATTAGAAAGCGCATCTATCAATGTATTCAGATTTCTAGAAATGTATTCATATTGTTTGAAATCAAAATGTCTTTCTAGAAGGTGGACCCTTAAGAACATACGCAAGATGGTAGAACTTCTAACTAAATAAATGTTGGCAATTTGTAGTACAACGAGTTGTGAGTCGAGTTTGACGCTAAACGGTGGATGCCACGTGACATAGCATTAGACAACAACTTGACCATTGTGATATACTCAGCGATATTGTTGGTAGAGTGACCAATACAAATCCCTTGTAGACTCACTAACTTGACACTTGGAGAAAATATATCCCATGCTGTGGAGAATAGGTTCTAAATAGTACTACTAGCACCATTAGCATAACCAAAATACAGTTCAAGGGATGTCAACATCTGCAAGCCAAACGTAAAAGGAATCAACAGAAACCTTAAGAAACTCTAAAGAGACACACCGCAAACACACTCGACACACCTATAAACATTATGTACATAATGTTACTATGCATGAGATCAAGCATAGTAGTTTTTAAGGTACAACCCACTCCTAGGATGTTCCAGTGGAATCCCATTGAAATCTACCAACTCATATGCTCCTTTTTCAAAGACACTTGACAATATATGGACCTGACCACATAGGTTGGAACTTTCCTGAACCTAACTTATCAAATTGTCGTCATATGAAAGAACAAGGTCTCCTTCTGAGAAGACACGAGGCTTCACACTTTTGTCATATTGCACCTTGATATGTATTTTATGTGCTTCATTAGCTATAATGACATCGTGTCATGTCTCATCTAATTGGGCCAGATGTAAAATACGTTCCTCTTCTACAGAAGTGGCAGTAATAAGTTTGATAGCTAGTTTTAGCAGTGGAATATCACATTCGATTGAAAGGATTGTTTCCAGACCATAAACAAACTGAAAGGGTGTACATAGGGTACCAGTCCTTACTGAGGCTTGGTATGCCCACAAGGCAGCATAAAGGAGAAGATGTAAGTCTGATTTATGGACTCCTACCATACGTTGAAGCATAATTTTAAGAACTTTATTGATAGCCTCAACTTTTCCATTAGCCCAAGGATAGTAGGGAGTGGAACTTTCATGGGAATGTCCCAGCTTAGCAGTTAGTTTGGTCATCATATGATTCTGGTCACCAGTGTTGTTAAATGTAGGCATTTCCTCGACCCACTTAGTAAATTAATCTACTGCGACAATAATATAACCATGCCCCTCGACCAAGTGAGGGTTACACGTCATGAATTTAATACCCCATTTCAAAAATGGTCTGACGACGATAACAAGATACAATGGAGCGGGTGCAGCGTGGGTCATATGATCATAAATTTGGCACGCATGACAATTCTAGACAACAAAAATACAGTCTCAAAAATGGTAGGCCAAAAGTAACCAACGCATAATATTTTATGCACAGTAGTGTAGCTAGATAAATGATCACCACATGCCCCCCGAGTGGCATTCATTTAGCAATTTCTCGGCCTCCTCATGCATTAGGTACCTTCATAAAATGTTATGAATACTTCTTCTGTAAAGAGTGCCGCTAATGATGATGTAATTCTTGGCTTGGTATCGAATATGTCATTTCTCCGAGCGAGAGGTATCAGACTGGAAATTCTACATCTGGTGATAAATCAGAATGTCTCCACACCATGGGTCAGATGACGAAATCAGAAACAATGACTCATTAGGGATAGAATCCTTAGATGTTGATTTCGAATTAGGGGAAGGAAGGTCGCATATAAGCTCGACGAAAACTAAGGATTTCTTCAACTTGGATTTGATGAATAGATCCAACTCTTGTAGAATAATGATCCATCTAGAGTATTTCCCCCCAACAATTTACATGACAAAATGTATGTCATAAGGTTGCAATATGAAACTATCATAGTTTTCTAGAGAAAAATGTAATGGCGGAATGTTTGAATGACTTGAACAGTAGTTAAAGCCAACTTTTCTATGTGGGTATACCTGACATCAATATCATTGAGATTCCGACTCAAATAATAAATGGGGTGTTTTTTTCCCTACCTTGTCTTCTTGGACCAATACCATTGCTATAGTAGAAATGGAAATAACAAGATACAAGAAATAATCACACTAGTAATCAGGGGGATACAACAGAGATTCCTGAATTAGAACATCTTTTAGGGCATCAAACGCTTTCTGAGCCACGTTATCCCAATGGAAGGGAACCCCTTTCTTAAGCAGGTGAGTAAATCATTTGGCCAACTCACTGTAATTTGGGACGAAACGTCGCAGGAATTTAACTTTCCATTGAATTTGTTGTAACTGAACAAGTGAAGAGGGTGCAGGAAAATCGATGTCTGCTTGTACTTTCAGAGGATTAATATGAATTCCCTATTTCGAAACTACAAAATCGAGAAACCAAACAAAACTAATGCAGAAGACACATTTTTATGGAGTCAGTCGAATATTATAATGTCTACATCGTAGGAAAATATCCCTAAGATGCATTGGGTGATCATTTTGATACTTGGAATGAGTAGGGAGATCATCCAAATAGGGCTACACGATATGTTTAATATCACAAAAAGTATAATCAATTGCCCTTTGAAATGTGGCCCCAACATTGATTAGACCAAATGGGAGTTTCTGGTAGGTCTAAAATGGGCCGCCTAAGGAAATTATAAAATAATTTTGGAAATAATAAAATAATATTAGATTACATCATCAAATTTTAGAGGGAAAAAAGAAAGAACTACATTTTCAACTCGTATTTTCAACTTATCTCCCTATGGGTCTACTCAAATTTTGAGCGGGAACACTCGTTGTATGCAAAATTTGATTCCTCATCCAAGGAATATCCATGTTGCATACTTTCGATGGACCCTGCTACATGAAAAAGGAGAAATACATGGAAAAAACGTGATTTCCCCAAGGAGTACCCATGCTACATACTTTCGATGGACCCTACTACACGAAAAATGAGAAATACATGAAAAACATGATTGCAATCACGTTTTTTCATGTATTTATCATTTTTCATGTAGAACAATCCATCAAAAGTATGCATCATGGGTACTCCTTGGATGAGGAATTAAATTTTGCATCTAATGAGTACTCCCGCTCGAAATTTGAGTAAAACTTTAGGGAGATAAGTTGAAAACACAAGTTGAAAAAGTAGTTTTATTATGTTATTATTTTTAATTTTTTTTACATTTTTACCCCAAAAATGGTGAATCATCCCCCATGGTTGGCATCATCATCTTGAATATTATTATTTATTCTAAATTTTATTTTGGTTGTACATTTTTCCTAGGAGGCCCATTTTAGACCTCAAAAGTTCTCTAATGAGAGATATCAAGAGGTATTGTCTCTTCGATATTTGAGAGATTCTTCTCGGAATCGTCTTTGTGGATAGAAATGAAACTCGTAAAATATTCAACGAAATTGGGTAGATACACATCTTGAGATTATAATAGATGGTATCTAGTAAGGAGGAATGATGGTAATAATCATCCCATGGTGCATCATTTGACATCATGAACTCCATGATGCTCTGATCGGTAGAGAATACACAAGAGAATGGATCAGAAGACATGCCATCATCCCATGATCGATCAACCCAATTGATTGAAGAAAAGGTATGATCCACACAAGTTGAATATATAACTTCATAATTTAGTTCAATAAGGCTAAGCGACATTCGACCGCCAAAACTATGGATGTTAGTTTCATTTAGTATGATCCATTAACTGACCTGGAAAGTAGAAGATGATATCATATTGATATAAGAAACCAAAGATGAGAGGTCAGGAAGAGGAGGAGGAAGAAAAAAGGTTCTCATCAGTGAGGAATCCTTCAACAATCCAACCCCATCACATTGATAGGAATGTAGAGTTTTCCCTACAAGTGCGACACTTCTAGTAGCATGAGAATCAAAGGCGAAAAATGTGAGTTGTTCAATGTCCACGATCCTACCCTTATGAGGAAAGGAGATCATATGGAAATAAGTCGAAATGACTGCAACCATGGAATAAACCCATGTACGACCCAATAGAATATTATAATGAAGAGGTCTGTCAATAACTTCCACTTTTATGGATAGAGTTTTTCACCCTAATTCTACTTGTAAGGAATTTAGTATACCACAAGGCTTAGATGTTCTCCTATCAAAATCCTTCAATGTGGTAAGTGACTGACTCAGTTGAGGTGAACAAATCGCTTTCTAGAAAGACACAGACATAATGGAGGTTGATGCTCCCTCATCCAAAATAAAGCAATGAATGTTTTTACCATAGATGATGACATAAATGATAAACGATAATTGGGCTAGAAGGAGAGGATTATAGTTTTCATGACTAAAAACAACTAGGTTGGAATCTAATGCATCCACACATCCGATAGCTAAAAGCAAAGCCTTTTTCTAGGCTGGGTAGTTTTCCAACACCTCTAGGGTCAACATCACTGATGGGGACTGAGCCAAGTCCTCAACTAGGTTGAAAGCGGATTTCTAAACAATTCCATTTGGAGGCTTAATAGTTAACCTTGTAGGAATCGTAGGTAGAGGAGGATCGAATGGAGGTGATGTCGAACTGGTAGGTTGATTAATAGCTTGACCATTCAGGGGATTCAAATTACCATAGTCCTTGGCCTGAGTAGCCACCATAACATCATATTTATGCTCCATGGAGGAGAGAATTAAAACCATGTTAGGTGAAGATGGATTTATATGGGTCTCCTGATTTAGAAACGCGTTGGTCAACACAATGACATGGAAAAATTTCCAAGTGGGCTAATTTTCCATGTTTTTTCCAAAAAAAGATTCACCAATTTCCATTTTTTCTAAAAATAATTCACCCAAATTTTTAAGTGTTAAGTATTTTACCTTGAAAATTGCCAAAAATTTATATAGAATAAAATAAAGTAATTATAAATCTAAATAATAATAAAAAAACATTAGACGTTTTACAATAGATTTATATTTAAATTTTATAGTATTTAGATTTAAATTTTATAAATCTAAATATTTAAATATTCGCCAAAGTTTCTAAACTTTAAATTAAACTTTCATCTTTAAAATTTTCCCTCATGTCAATGGGAGAAGTGGAATATTTCAAGAACTCATTCACTTCAATGTGGTGAGGACAATCATGAGTAAAATAATCCTTGTGGTAGATCAAGCATGGGTAACGAGAATTTCATTTCTCATCGAATGACTCATTCATTTATTTATCTTGCGTTGAAGAATTTTTCTTCTTTTTACCTTTTCCTTTCTTCATGCTTCTTGGTTGTTATTGAGATTTTCCTTTTTCAGATGAAACGACATTTATCTGAGAAGAAGAAGCTACAAGAGAATTGGACGAAGAGTTTTGGGCAAAAATAGTGATAGAATTACCAAATGGTTTGCTCACTGTCTACAAACTGGAAAAACCAATGATGCCATCAGCAACATGAGATTCATTACCAGGAGTGGAAGGAACAACATTAAAAGGTCGTAGAGAATCTGATAGCTTCTCATTGAGTGTGGTAGATTGGGTATAGATGAGTTCCAAATACTAAGCACGAGCAATTACTTTCTCTTCAATCATGACCCTGCCTTTAGCTACATCCTGTGCGATAGATGTCAATAGGGATTTAATAAACCATTTCACTAGCAATTGATCTAGAACATAGGTCTTAACCAACCGGCGATGGTGCCACCACTCATGAATGTGATTTAAAATGTGAGTGGATTTAGCTTTTTTGAAGTTGGTCAAAAGTTCCGTTCTAGTTTTGTATCAGATGGGTAACTAGAAATTCATAAGGAAAGTGGTATCCAAGGAACTAAATCATGAAACAAAGGTCTAGGTAACTCGATGTACCATTTAGGTGTGGTACCTATAATATTACGGTGGAGAAGATGTAATAATATGGAATCATCATTAAGGGAGTTCAAAGAACACCACAGAGGATACATCATGACATGGTTCAGCGGGTCTTCTCTAGGATTACCATTGAATTTTGGGATATCAGACAAACATTTGGTGGGAATTATCGACCACCAAGGTGAATGAGCGATGGGATCATGGTAAGTTGAGTCAAATTTGGCGATTCAAGAGTTGCCGCAAAGGTTAATTTCAGGTTAAAATCTAGTGGAGGATAGCATAGATAAGAAGGAATAACCTGAGAAACAAGTACTTGCATTCCCAGATAAGGATGGTTTTGACAAAGATGCACCTGGGTACCAAAATAAGGAGGATTATGGTAACCAACATACATGTAACCTTGTTTACCAACACTAGGATAACTTTGCAACGATTGGAATGGTTGAGTTTCAATATCTTGGCCTTGAAAAGGAACTTGAGGAATACCTTGATAAGGTCTATACTGTTGCCCCATGGGATTTTGCATCATCCCAACATAAGGTGGGTTCGATTGGGAATGTGCCATACTATACATATTTTGTCCTATTAGAATTTGAGGAGTGCCAGATAGCGATGGAATAAGTTGAGATGCAACAACAACTTGTGAAGGTTTACTTACATATATTTAAACTTGTTGAGGTACAGATAGATGGGTAGGAATTTGAGACGAAGATGGAACATGTTGAGGATTCAATAATTGGTCCCAAAATGAACCAGGTTGTGCGGGAAAAGTAGGTTTCCAAATTTCCCAACTTGAGGTATACCAGGAACAAGTTCCCCCCCCTGCAATAAGAGGAGGGGAAGATGGAGGCAACTACGATCTAGATGGAGGATACCAAACATAAGGAGATTTAGGCTGTTGAAGGTAACCTTGCCCACTAGAATAAGGGCTAGCCTATTGTTCAATTGTAAGTGTAGGCATAAGAGAAGGAACAAGCTGTGTAGCATTCATAAGAGAAGTACCATATGGAATTCTCGAAGTGGATGACATGGTAAATATGGAGGCCATCATGAAATTGTAAATTCTTGTAAATTTCATAGAAGTTAGGTGCTTTTGGGAAAACATGGTACTCATATAAGTTCATATCACCTTTTTCAATGGTAGCTACACCACTCCATGTGATAATAAAAAGTAGTAAGCGTTTCTAGTGGGAAAAGAATCAACAAAATATTTTGATGAGTTGAAATGAAATAATACTCAAGCACTAGTTCTTGCATAAGCTTTCTAAGTGGAGACATATGCAAGTGATTATACCATGGGAGCAATCTTGATGCAAGGATGTAAGTTGTTATGGTGTAGTTTGGAAATGTTCCATGGGGGAGTCTTAAACTACCCTATCTATGATAAGGAACTCTACATGTTAGTGCAAGTTATCAAGAAGTGAAAGCACTACTTGACGGGAAAGGAGATCATTATCCACATATATCACTAGCCTGTGTAGCATTTGTAGGCCTACAGTAAGATTCACAAATTAGCCAATACAAATGGATGAATTTTTCACAACAATTTCATTGAGTCATCAAGTATAAGAAGGGAAACAATAATAGGTTGGGATTTTTTTTTCAAAGCTACCATATTAAATATTAATATCTATGGAAAATTTTATGCAAATAGAAGATGAGGACTTCAAGGAGATGTCTCAATAGCTAGAATGCCACATTCATGTAGAAAAAGGTGACAACAAGGTTGATTATAATCTCCAGAATGGGTTTCTCTACAAGTTGATTATATGTATGTTCCTAAAGTTGAAAGATTGCAACTTATTAGATATTTTGACACCTCCAAGGTTGAAGGTCATTTTGGTGCTGGGAAAATAACTGCTAACTTGCAAAGGTATGTGTATTGACTTAGAGTAAAAGAAAATTTGGCATGGTATATTAGAATATGTATACTTTGTTGTAGAAATAAGCCCAATAATAAAAATAAAGGTCTATACTATCCCTTGTACCTACGAAATCATAGAAATTCATTTCTGTGGATTTTTTAGGTGGTTTACCAGCAACTCATAATGGCCATAACTATTTATTTATGGAAATTGCTAGGTTCAACAAGATGTACATTTGTATGCCTTGTAAAAAATCCATCAATTGATGAGAAGTAGCAAACATGTTCTTTAAACACATTTTCACGCACTTTGGGATACCAAGGAGCATTATCATGGATAGGGATAATGTATTTCTTAGATACTTTTTGACTACACTTTGGGAGAAGATAAACATCAAGTTAAAGAGATTTGCAACATTCCATCCACGGGTAGATCAGAAGACAAAAGTAGTTAACACAACTTTGGTGCATCTTTTAAGGGGTTATGATTAACATCTGAAGCCCTAAATGAAAATTTGATCTATATTGAACACTATTATAATACAAAACTCCCTACTTCTATTGATAAGCCCCCTTTTGAAACTTATTTTGGGTATTTCCCACCTTCCCCCATGGATATTATATATGGACAAGAGGGAGGAGTGAGGAAATACATCACAAGAGAAGCATTGAGATCAAAGATGTTTTTTGAAATGATTAGGTAGATCCATTTGCAAATATAGGAGACGCTAAAGAACTCAAGGAAAAGTATAAGGATAAACATGATTAACATAGAATTGAGAAGTCATTCATGGTGAGAGACAAAGTTTGGTTATAGCTAAACAGGTAAAGGCTATAGGTTCCTCATAAAAATATTAATGCTTTGTGGTATGGTCCTTCCTATATGTTAGAGAAGGAAAGAGATAATGCGTACAAACTCAATTTACTCCCACACACACACACATTTACTTAGTGAATGTGGAAAATTTGGAACTGTATGAACCTTCCAAGTTGGCTCAAGAGGAGGAACAAGTCCTACCTACCCTAAAGGAATTAGCATTAGATGCTTAGGTAGAGTCAATAGAACAAAAGAAATCATAGAAGAAATTTAGAACTACAAGATAGGGGTAACATGGCTTTTCAATGGTATACTAGGTTGAAAACACAACTTCCAAGCAAAGTAAAATGGTACTCCATGGAGAAGGTAGAGGAAAAATATTGCATTCATTTACATGTGTGATATATACTTGTGCCTCTTCTTCCATTTTTGCATTTCAATTCTTTCATTAAATTTAGACAAAACTATTAATTAATTAATTGGAAATATACAAATAAAAAAAATTACATATCTTACGCTTTTAGAATATTATAAAATTTGTTTCAATAAACTGTTTTAATTAAATATCTACATATGTTAATCATTAAAAATATGTGGGAATACATAATTCATTACTCAATTGAGACAACATGTTAACCAATTGCAATGTGCTAGCAACTACAAAGATAAGCCAACTAATAATCTAATTGGTTAACATGTGAACCAATTGTAATGTGCTAGCAACTACAAATATAAGCCAACTAGATAATCTAGTTAGTTAATTTTTGGGATGGATCAACCTACCAAGGTAGTCATGACAATTGCAACTTCCTTACAATGATAAAAGTATATAAATATAAATGAATTTATTATGTGTTTAGTGGTGATTTTCTAATATAATAATATAATATCTTTTGTTGACCTAAAGATGAAAAATATATATTTATTAATTTGATTAAAATATTTTAAAAATATATTTAAAATAAAAAAAAATTACAATCTTATCCAAATCATATCCCTAGAATTCCTAAAATCGCTCAATTCTAATAAAATAGTATAAACGACCAGGTCCATTATGATTATGATGGGATTCAGTACCCATTAAAAATTGATACATTATTGCACGGAGCGGCAGGCTTTTGCATATGAGTAGAGTAGAGCCCATGAGATACCCATGGGAAACCATAATTTAAAGAGAGGCAAAGAAGGAATCCTAAACCATAACTTAAAAGATAGGCCAACTGTAGGGAATGGCAGAATAAATGGAATTTTATATAACAAAGCAGTTTGCATAAACAAAGTAAATAATACAGGAACTATATTGTTCCAAGAAACGTGTTTAATGCAAGGTAATTTTGGCCGGCTTTATTTGTTTATTAAATCTTGTTTCATTTTTCCGAAATCCCATTATTGAATTTATGGGTGTTTTTTTCAAAACTTTGAAAGTCTACGCCCAGCGTGCATAAACGCCAAGACTCAGTCTAAAATTATGGACCATTTGTGACAGGTTTAGAAAGCTTTATAAAACACGTCCACAGTCTCTATCGTGCTTGGCTAGTTGTATTAAGGTGTTTTTTTGATGGATATAGTAATCAAAATAAAATATATTAATTTTTTATTTATTACGATAGTTCTCTTTTGCCAAAATAAAATATTGATTAGTGTTTTAAAAAATGATTGAATATTTTTATTAGCGATCATAAAAAGATATTGACATTTGTTTATAAGAAATAGAAAAAATTATCATATATAAGCCAAAAAGAAGAAAGAAGAGTAACTAATCAAAAATAAACAAATAGATACAAAAGATAGATGTAGGATGGGTGGTTTGAGAAATCAGTGTGAGGATTATTTAAATGAATTTTGGGTATAATTATAAATAATAGTAGTCTTTAAGTGTATTTTTTAGGCGTTTTTGACGGATTTCTAGCTGGAATTTGGGGAAAAAAGTTGTGGTTAAATCTTGATTTGTGTGTTTCTTGACTGTATATATGGATTCAAGACCCCTCCGAAACCCCTCAGGCACTTTGATTGTGGAGAGTTCACTTGTCAAAATTGTGATTTCAATGAATTCCTGTCAGATTCTAGGCAAATTACACCTGAAAATAATATGGAAAAATTTCCAAAATGTCGCACTTAAAAATGTTGGCATAATGATTGATGTGTTGTCATTGATGGGAAACTACTTGATAAAGATGTCAACATTATGATACATATGGATAGATAAATGATTGATTAGAGACATATGGATGTTGAATATGAAGTTTGGGAAAGTATACGTGGATCCTATGCAAAAGGTTCATGTACAGTGATTTGCCTATGAGTATGACAACAATTATTTGATCGTGTCAAAGAATACCAATGACATTACTAAGTGTTTGACCTAAGGTATTGGCTAAGGCTAAAGATATATAAGGAGATGCAGCTCAAAGTGTTAGGTGTACAAGTGTTGAGTTGTCTATAAATGTTTTAATCCGAAATAGGTGTGCACCAAGGAGCAAGGCGAAGACTCATATATGAAAGAACTTAAATATGTTGGCATGTATGTTTAATTGATTTATTTGTTGCAAATGCATAATAGTGATGAAACTATGATACTATAATCTAAAAAGTTTATTTAGAAGTTTGTAGTATTGATAGTCAAGGTTGCAGAAAGAAAAATTTTGTTTGCAACGAAAGATTTTCAGATCTGTACGCAGGTATGATTGGGCTTAGTCGGGTACATACACGGATCCACCTTTGAAGGGTCACGTATATATTCTGCAAAATATTTTTCAGTATCTGCAAATCTATACGTAGGTGTTGTGCATGGTAAGTGCGTACATATGTCGATATTCCTTATGGAAGTCATGTACACAAAGTATGGTTTGATCTATTGATTGATGCTTAACGGATATGATGATTGATGTTTACAATTGATGTGATTTGGTTTACTTGTTGTTGTATGTCGTTGATGTCTTTATCCTGATTGAGGTGACTTGGTTGAAATGTTCAAGTTTAATGTCACAAAAGTTTGACTAAGTGTATAATTTGTAATTGGCTCAAAAATCTATGATTGAGTCAATGATATGTAGCTAGTGAAATGGTCTATGAATTGTTTAGTGATTAAGGATCTAGTGTTCAGTATTCTAAGATCTATACACAGATGTTATATAGAGAAAATATGTATATTCACGAGTCTTATTTAGTACAATCACGTATATAATTTGATATTTATTGTTTCTCATTAGGTTATGCATTCCATGACTTGGTGCTTCATAATTTCAGTTGATTTATAATGTGACAATGTCTCAGATTCAATGCTTCAGTTTGTTTGGGTTTATGGTTGATATGGGTCTAGTTTGAAAATTTGTTGAAAGGTGGCCTATAGGTCGTGTTATGATTGTTTGGTAGGTGGATCCAATCTGAAACATTCTGAAAAGTGGTCCACAAGGAGATGAGGGTAGCATCCTTTAGAAAGGGGGCAGGAGATCCCTTTTGATAGGAGCCAATAAACGAGTTCAGGGTGTTGTAGCTCCCTTCCAGTGGGTGCTGGGAAACAAGAGAAGATTGTAGCCTTCTACAGGTCGTGTCTGCGTACTCACAAGATTCTACCTCAATACAAATGTAATATTTTCCTTTATACCATAAGAAAGAAGACAGAGAAAACAACAACGGTGGTTTTCTCCCCATTGGGTTTCCACCTAAAATCCCGGTGTTCTATGTGTGTTAGTTGTGATTTCTTTATGTTCTTTATTGCATACTGAAAGTAATAAATTTATTATTGCATTGATTGAAGATAAATGTCTAATAGAATGCATAAAAATCAATAAAAGGGATATCCACTCGTTTCCTTCTCTAAAGTAGCATACATATGCAGGTTTCCTTAATAACGGTAGCGTATATTTTTTAGAATATTAAATTTAGAAATTTTGATTTTAAAAATATTGATTGACCCCCTCCCAAGTATTTTTTCCAACAATTAGTATCTGGCTACCTTTTTTTAATGAAACTAACTTGGTATTTTTGAAAGTCATAATGAGAGCATATTCCTAGTCACTTGGAGTTGATGTATGGGCAATCGTTGAAGGAGGCTTTCAATATTCATCCTCCATGTGGTGCAGGTAAATTCTCAGAGTGAACACAAACAAATCCTCTTGCCCGAGAGAGTGGGTCTAGCCACAAACAAACAATCTATGGAAAATCTCCTTAAGCTAGAATCAATTAAGAGGGCATAACTCTTAGAATGCTATTCCGCTTGGTGATGATCCTACTTCCTCATTCCAGCTATCTTCGTTTCCTTCCTTCGAATACCTGAAACAAGCAAACAACAACAACAAAAAACGTGACAACATGCAATATTGTATTCAGCCTAGTTAATAGGTCAAGGAACATTAAGCCATAAAGATGTAAAATGACACTTCATGTAAGAAATGAGTTGATAGTCGCATTAATATAAATCAGAAAGAGATTACAACAAGTGCCTTGACATTTCTAGTCATCCGGGTTCCCACACTTTTGCTAACACTTCATGGATAGCCCCAACAAATGGAATTTTAAGGCCTCTTTCCCTCTAGTCTCAAACCAAACCAAAATCACACTATTATCCCTCAAACACACACTAGAAAGCTATAAGCTATAAATGACTTGATGGTTATTTACACTTGCTCCAAAACACCAACTTGCTTCTGCTTGGGAAAAAGAGATGCTTATATAGCTTGGATGGATGGGAGATGGTTTCTCTCATCATGGGAGAAGGTCTTATCTCTTGAGGTTGTTCCATCCTAATAGGGGAAAGGAGCCCAAACTGATTTCCTCGGCTCTATCTAGCTCAACCATCTACCAGACTTCCATTATGAAGCTTCTAGACATGGAAGCTTCAATTCCTTATTTAGAAAACCTTCCAAAAGAGGATCGACGTGACTGGAAAAGGGCTCAATCAATCTGGTCGGTCTGAAGGTTAGTTTTAACCTCTGTAAATTGGTGCGAGGAGAAAATTGGTCAGTAGCGTTGGCCTTGTAAACTAGGATAAATAAAGATTCTTGGGAAATGATGCAAAGGGGAATTATTCTAGTCATGAAGAGGGACATCAGAGGAGTTTCTTCATGATGGGAAAGCATGTTGGGTACACTGTAGAGGTCCTCTGGGATCGTAGAGGGGGAGTACAGGGACAGTGACAAAATGTTGTGTAACAGATGCCCCCTCAAGCATGAAGGCCGAAATAGAGTGAGGGGTGAAATGCTTTATAAGTGGAAGCGGGGAACGAGAGTCTATCATAAAAAAAACTACAAGAAACCATAGATACATATACATCACTAAAAACTCTAAATAATGATATATGAATCATGGTATCAGCACAACCATCCAGAGAATGATCACGTAAATGGATCCAAGGTATTGGTGCAACCATCTAGCATAAAGGCTCATAATGAAACCAAGGTATGGTCGCAGCCACCCAATAATAAGAAGGATCACATATAACAACCCATGGTATGGTCACAACCATCCATCTCTATATCAACATGACCATGTCACATTGCCTCACAACCTGGACTTGTGTAATCTTAGCCCAGGGTCTTGCGCTCTAAACAACCTGATCAAAGTACAAATCCTAACATGTGATGAATGTGTTGAAGTCAAACATGCTAGGAAGTGGCTTGATTACCGGTCAATGATGTGATTCGTGAACAAGCATGAGAGAAACCACTAATAATGATAATGGATCTCAAGGTACTGGAATCACAGTTCATGGAATGTGAATAAAGGAACTGATGTCAAACACCCATGAAATCACCCAATCAAAAGCCAATGATATGAACTTGTCATCGAGTTCGAAGAACTTTCCATTAGGGCATGCAAGCTCTAAGGTACTGGAAGGGAGTCTCTCGGTCAAATTTCTGGATAATGAGCTGAAGTCGATAGGAAACGAGCATGTCGAAGAAGGGCCATGATGTATCCCACATCATCGACACGAGACAAAGGGATGCAAATGACTTCAGATAATACAGATAATCAAGAGTAAGTGTAACTGTAGAAGGACTCACTCTTGAACATGTCGACAACATGATTCTGGAGTTTGGCAGTTGTTGGATCCATAGGATCGTGGTCATGAGAATGTGGCAGAGACTAAATGGAAGGTCAAACGAAAAGGAGGATATCCCATCTTGACATGAAGTAGAAAGTGTCATGTTCAAGAGTGAGATACTGACACAACTAATCGAATTTCTAAATTTTTCCCCACCATTTTTGGCAGGTACCCCAATTATTTTTTATCTCAAGCTTGAAGGGGATCACATATGCTTGCACTATAAGTTCATCCTTTGGATGAATCTGACCTAGTAAGTTTACTGAGCCCTAGGAGGGAAAAGCTCACATTCGTCATGTCAACGAATTCGATGTCATTTAATTTTTTAATGAGTCCGACAAAGGTATAACTTTGTATCTTTTTCATGTTTAGAGAATTTGAAAAAGACACAGAAAAGAAAACTCCACATGGTGCCCTTTTGTACGTATGTGTCTTTCAAGCCCGAAAAGGTAGAAAACGATGCTCGAGAGAACCGCTTAACCATTTCAGTCAACGAGTACCCTTTTTCGTAAATAGTGCATCCCAACCCAAAAAGGGGGTAAACTTATATTGGGTGCACAACATTTCACAACCTTTTACGAGTTCAAAATGTCAAGAGCTCAGGAATCTTTTTGTGTTAAAAGAGTCGAAAAAGAGCTTGAAAGCAGACCCCCAATTTTATTCTCTTTTATGAGTCAAAAAAGGAAAATACTCTGCGATCTTTTCATTTGAGATTCACGAGTCGAGAAAAGAGCTAAAAAACGACTCGAGTACCATCATCAACAATCCATCGCCTGTTGCTACACAAGAAAGGTAAATGGATTATCCAGTGTTGAGGAAAAATAGATCAAAAATACTCAAAAACCCTAATGTTTCATGAAAAAAATGAAGAAAATGGGGCAAAAGTAATTATTTTTTACCATTTACCATTTTACCTTGGTGTGAGGAGCATTTTACCCACTTGTGCCTTAATTTTTTTGGAGCCGATTGCAGGGGATCCAGGAGGTTATTCGCCGAGCCGTCAGTTTCATGTAAGAGTCGAGATCTTAAGCTCCATTTTCATACTGATTTTTCCTCTTTTTATCCAATTTTTGGGTTTTATGGGGAGCTTTTGGCAAAGAGATTTCACCATCAGTCGGCGCGATTCCATGCACGGAATCGCGCCAATCGGGGGTGCATAAAACTGCCAACCAGGCCATCAGTGGCACTGTTTTTAAAACAGTCATGCCAACCCCGTGAGAAAAAAAAATTCATGTTACTTGCTCAATTCAACCATTTGAACCCAAATTGTACCGTCCAAGGATGATCATTGACTTGATTACATGGTTTTTGGAGGAAGAAATCGTGAAAAATGGTAGATTGGAAAGAATGTGAGCATGAGGATATTGATGCTCAAGCAATAGATGATCCAAATTGCTTGGAGGATTTGAGGAACTATGGGCTCCTCAAATTCTTTCTAAAATCAGGTATATGGGCCCAACCTAAGTTGCTACAGTATCTGATTAATCTCTGGGACATAAATTAGGAAATTTTCATCATCGGTGACCAAGAGATGGAGTTGGAGACTTCAAACATTTATTTCATCACAGGATATCCCAGAGAGGGGATCCATTCAACCCATATGGATCAAGGTTGATTGGGGCAAGTGTGACTATGCTACTTGCTAAAAATTTCCCAGAAACTCTCAAATTCATAAGTGGTAAGATTGAGATTATGACTATTCGGGATCTTGTGTTGAGAATGCTACTGTTGACCATCAACAGAGTGTTTGGGTCCCAAGCACCGCATGAGACCAACAAGTTGAAGTTTCAGTACCTTATTGACTGCACGGAGCACACCATATTTAATTGGGTGGGAGCTATGAAAATCAACATGAAGCGCCAACTATCAAAAGGTAAGGTAGGAAACCTGAAGCAATTTTTCTTTGGATCTGTGCTAGTGACCTTCTTCTTAGAATGGGTGCCACTGTTCCAATACCAGTTGACTGAGGTAGATTCACTGATGCCACGAGACCCACAGATGGTCTGTTGGAGTGAGTTTACGCCCAAGGTTACGGGGGCCAACAAATGTCCTATAAGCTTGCCTTTTTCTCGTGGTTATGATGACAACTGATTGTAGTGGAGGATTGGCCTTACAACAACACTGACTTCCATGGAGATAAGGATATGCCACTCCTAGAAGGGGAGGATTTTGATGATGGAGGTAAAAAAAAAAAAAATTAGTTTTTTGATGTGTTTCTTTTTTTTACTGTTTTTGAAATATACATGTTCATGACATTTCGATTTTATGAATGCAGATATTAGACCAGAACACCCTGCTGGGATGTCCCCGATCTCCAGGCACATCGCTCGGCAATTTGATGTTGCTCCTTATCAGGAGGGAAGTGACAATGAGGAGGAGATTGCACGAAATCTCGAGGGTTTTACCCATCATATCCCAAAGTATGCTCGGATGGGTGATATCCCATGCTCTTACCAGTGGCATACGGTGGGGGTGTCAGATCGGATTAGCTGATCGCTGATTCGTGTAGTCCAAGCAGTTACATGCTAACATGAGCATCATGATGTCTAGTGCATAGGTCTAGAATTCCATATTTTTGAGGCCTGTGAGCCATGAATGTATAAGGCCTACGAGCCAATGATGTATTTCAAACACACATATTATTTTTTGAGGTTTTGATGTATGACAAACATTACCAGAACACACACACATAGATATATCTATATCTATATACCTTGAAGATCAGCCAACTCAGCATGGATGTCATAAATGGCCCATGTCGTGGAAGATAGATTTCGGGTACTACGACAAGTACCATCAACAAAACCGACATGAGGAGACAATGAAATATACAAAGCAGACAAAAACATAATAAGCAGGGGAGCTTCTTGCAAAATAACACACCAAACCACACTGTCCAAAAATGAATGACACACTATTGTACAAAAGTAACCATCCAAGATGACCTAAGCATAGTACTTTTTGAGATAAATCCTGTTGCGAGGCTTGTCTAAGGGATTTCCCTCGTAGTCAATGAGGTCATAGGCCCCTTTCTGTAATACACATTTAACAATATAGGGCCCATGCAACATGGGGTTTGAACTTTCCTACCCCCAACTTATCATTAGCTTGATCATACAGAAGAACCAAATCACCCTTAGAAAAGGCTTGAGGAAAAATAGACTGATGAGTGTGGGGTTTGACCTGCTTTTTCTATGCTTTGATAACCAGAGTAGTAATATGGCGAGTCTCATCAAGTCGTTCTAGTACAAGAGATGCTCTTCCTAGGGTGAGGTCTCGGGGATAAGTTCGAGAGCCAGCTTAAGGGATGGAATTTCACACTCAATTAGTAAAGTTTCTTCGAGACCATAGACTAGCTGGAATGGTGTGAATCCAGTTGTGTCCTTGGTCGAGGTTTGATGAGCCCACAAAGATGAAAAGAGCATGAGATGCCAATTTGACTTGTGCATCCCAATGGTGCACTGAAGCATCGTGACCAGGACTTTGTTCACATCTTCGACTTGGTCATTGGCCTGAGGGTAGTACGGGGTTGAGCCATTGTGGTGCAATCCCAATGTAGAGGTCAGCTCAGCCATCATGTAATCTTGAAAATGGGAGCCATGGTCGGTGACAATAGCCCGAGGCATTCCAAACCTAGAAATAATGTGATTGAATAAAAATTGAGTTGTCATTTTACCATTCGCAAAGTATGTAGGCATCGTTATGGCCCATTTGGTCAAATAGTCCACAAAAACTATAATATACCCATGCCCCCTAACCGAACGAGGGTTATAGGTCATATAGTCGATGCCCGATTTGGCAAAAGGACCAACGGTAATAATGGGTTGTAGGTGAGAATATGGCACATGCACCTTACTGTGATAAATTTGGCACTCATGGCACTTACAAATGGCAAGGATGCAATCCTTGAAGATAGAGGGCCAAAAATAACCAATGTGAAGGATTTTTTGAGCAGTAGCATATCCAGACAGGTGATTGCCACATGAGCCCGAATGGTAGTCATTCGAGACTCTCTTAGCCTCCTCAAGAGTGAGACAACGGTGAAGAATTGAATCAACATCGATGTGGCATAAGGTATCTCCATTGATATGGTAAGGTTGAGATTGATGATGAATGCATTGGTGATCATCCTTGGTCAACGTAGACTAGAAGGTGGATGTCTGGAGATATATGATGATATCACCATACCAGGGGTTGAGAGGGCTACGTAAGAAAAGAGTCTCATCTAGGAGCTACTCATTAGCACCAGTAGGGAGAGAAGCATAGGGAAGGGAGCAAATAAACTCAGAAAAGACCAATGATTTCTTAGATTTGGCAGTAGTAAACACCAAATCAAATTCTTGGAGGATAACAATCCATTTTGAATATTTTCCCTCCAGCAATTGACGAGATGTAGTTCATGGTGTTGCATTCTGAAATCACAATGGTAGTGCGGAGGAGAATGTAATGCCAAAAGCGCTGAACATCCTATACGACAGCCAAATCTAACTCCTCAACATGAGCATAACGTGTCTCAGTGTCGAGGAGATTTTGATTGAGGTAGTAAATAACATGTTCATTGCCTTCATCATTGTCCTGTACCAGCACCATGGCAATAGTACTAGAGGTTGCAGCTAGATAAAGGAAGTAATAGCGATGATAGTTAGGGGGATGCATCAAAGGAGAATTGATGAGGATAGTGTTTAGGTCATTGAAAGACTTTTGACCAACCTCATCCCATACAAAAGGGGTTCCTTGCTTGAGCAATCGAGTGAACCCTGAAACTAGCTCAACATAGTACGGTACGAAAGGATGGAGGAAATTTGCTTTTCCCTACAAAATCTGTAGTTAATGCAATGATGATGGAGGGGGTAAATTAAATATTGCCTCAACTTTAAGAGGATTAAGGCGAATGCCTTCCTTCAAAATGATAAATCCAAGGAGTCGTTTTGATTTGACGCAGAAGACACATTTATGTGGATTCAACTAGATGTTGTAGTGTCTACAATGAAGAAAAATTTGTCAAAGATGATCAGGGTGATCATGGCGGTTACGAGAATGAGCGGGGAGAACATCCAAGTAAGGTTGAATGATGTTTCGAATGTCGTGGAATGTATAAGACATCTCTCTTTGGAATGTGGCCCAAAAATTTTTAAGGCCAAAAGGGAGCTTTTTGTATGCAAAATTCCCCCAAGGAAAAATGAAGATTGTTTTATCGTCATTCAGCACAATGCTTATCTGGTTGTAGCCAGAAAAACCATCCATAAAAGAAAAGAATTCACTCCTGGCATATTCGTCAATGATCTAGTCAATGAAGGGAGTGGGATAGTTATCTTTAGGACAGGCATGATTGAGATCACTGTAATCGACGCAAACACAAATAGTGCCTTGCTTATTTGTCACCAGTATAATATTCGACACCCAATCTGTAAGAGGGGTTGGATAAATAAATCCAACTTTCAAAATTTTTTCAACTTCACCGTTAATGGTGACCACTTTTCTAGGGTCCACTAGATGAATCCGTTGGCAAACGGGTTTCACATGAGAATAAGTTTGGATCTTGTGCATGACTATACTTGGGTCAATTCTAGGCATTTCTTCATATGACCATGCGAAAACATTATAGAATTCTTGGAACAAATGAGTATAAATCTTGATCTCTTATGGAGAACAAGTTACCCCGATATGGACATTTTCAATGACACTAGGTTTGACAGAAATATCAATTTTCCCTTTTGGTATTGTTACCCATGTTCCCTTCCAACCAAACTTCGTGAGTCAGGATCGATGTTTGAAGCAACAAGGTCAGGAAATAAGAAGAGAGATCCTTGAGACAAATAGACATGACCACCGGGCTAAGCAAGAACAAGGAACGATGATGAGTATCATGCCAAGGTACTTCCTCTAGAGGCATTACTTCCATGATACTTTCATCAGAAAGAAAAGTATCGACTAAGGGATTGGGAGATTTCGAAGAACCAAGCTGCAGGGATTGAGAATACACATTGAGAGGTGTTCTCAAAATAGGATGGTTAGAGGATACGGAAGGTGAGGCTAAAACAATTTCTAGGTAATCAATTTCGGCGGGACTTAACGACATAACCTTGCCCCATGTATAAACAACATTCGGAAAAGGAACGATCCAAGGATCAAACTTGAAGGAAATCATGTTGACAGAGGCAACATGAGGAGGTGGGAGCAGAAAAATGCCCATCAAGGTAGCATATTTAAAAACTATTGCACCCACAATCTCATAAGGAGTACCGGTGTGCTTGACATATGGAACATTGCCATCGAAAGAGGAAGAGGCAAAGAAGGACTGTGACTATCCTCCCTTGATGGGGAAAATAAATCACATAGAAGAGGGAGGAGGCTACAACATGCATGGCATGGGTCCAACTCCATCCGAGTAGAATATTGTAGTTAATATTAGTGTTAACGATCTTTACCTCGACATGTACCATCTCACTCTCCAATGTAATGGGAAGGTTGGGAAGGACACCGAAAGGTCACGAATTGCACCCATCAAAAGCTTTGAAAGTGTTAGGGGACTTGTTCAGAGTAGGGCAACCAATTGCCTTCCAACAAGCAACATACATGATGCATGTAGAAGCACCTTCATCGATGATAGTCCTATGAATGTTTTCTCATTTATGATTACCTAAATGAGAAAGGAAATTTGATGAGGTAAACATGGAACATGGTTTTCCACGTCAAAGAAGATGAGATTAGAGTCAGTTGGATCAATACCCCCAATAGCCGACAGTAATGATTTCCACTGAGAAGGACAACTTTGAAGGACCTCCAAAGTAGACATAGCTGATCGCGCTTGAGCCAAATCCTCAATAATGTTATAATGTTGACTGGCTAGAGTGTTAGGATTGTACGAGCAATTTGGAAGCACTCCTTGAGAAGGTGGTCGAATGGAGGAATTAGGATTAGGTCTCTCGATATGGAGAGGACCAAAACTAGATGGGGCAGAAGAAGAAGGGTTACCTTCTTTCCCTTTCCCTATTGACAGGGTAGGAGTTTGATAATCTTTTGACCTGGTAGCCACGTTGATTGGGGTACTCATCATGAACACTTGTGAACCTGAGGATGTAGATGACTGAGGCTAGTCTACCATTTTAGTCTACTAGGATGGAAAGAGTTCTTTTAGGATAGATGTGGTCCCTTTGAGAAAATGACTAATTTCGGACCATCTGGGACAATCTTTAGTATAGTGATCCTTGTAGAATTTCCTGCAAATTCTCTACAAATCTACCTCTAAGATCTATGTAGAAAATATGAGTGTGGATTAACTCAATAATGCAATATACCAAAGAAAAATACTATAACCTACTTCTACTATCAAACTTGTGGAAGCTTAATGATTGAGAAAGATCGAGCTGAACACATATAACCATAAGAAGAAGAATCAATACACATGAAACATAGAAAATACTTATGGGAAAGCCTCAGATAAACACCCCACTGTCTTTATTATCATACAAGGTGGAAATACATCAAGAATACACAAAGCCTTAGCTCTCGCAGCTAGTCAGCTCTTAATACAATCCTCCTAGATTCTCACAGGCAAATAAGGCTTCTCAAAAACCTTCTCCTATGCCCTCCAAGCCTCCTATTTCCTTGCATAGTTACGTCTAGGATGATCTCCTTCACCTAGTGTAACACTACTCCCACACACTACTCTAACACACTGTCAGAACTACACAATCCTCAAGGAACCTTATTCCTTCTGCATGCATGAGTTTCCTTTATAGGAGAAAACATGCAACTGATAGTACACTGTCCCTGTCTTTAATCTCAACTAGGTCTTTCTCAGAATAGATATGCATGAGTTACTGATGAGAGAATCTTCAGTTATCTGGAGTACACTAGTTGGATGCATGCATGCATTAACTCACTGAACTCACAATTAGTTCCTCAAACCGTTTGGAACTAGTTTAACTGGACTTAACTCAGTAAACTAAGATAACTAATTACAACTCAATCTTATCTCCTCCTTAATTTAAGGGATAACTGTTGCATGACTTCAAAAATACGTCTAACTTGAATTTCTCCAACTAGTTAATCCATAATGAATTAATTAATTATTTTCAAGCAGTCGGTGAGACTAAATTCAAATTCAAATTCACAATTTTAATTCAAGGACAAATTAAAATTGGAATATTCTGGATTCTATTTTTATCATTCCTTGTTGCTATTTTCAACGCTCCCTCTCAACAAGAAATGAATTCAACTCGATCCCGATCCTGAACCTTTGGAATGTTCTACATGAAACACTTGTCTCTAGTGTTGTAGCTCCAGCAACTCCAGAAACAAAAAAAAAACATCCAACATGAATTAGTATGATGCATCTATCATCAAAGTCTCTCACTGCTATTGCCTCTGTTAACTGAGAACTCCGCGCTTCTTCTGACTCAGCCTTTCTGCATTGTTGTCAATCCTTCTCTGCACTCTTCAGTATTTGATGGCTCTAACCTCTGTCACTTTTATCTCTAATTTCATCAATGCTAGGGATTCGTCCCGCTGCTATGTAATTTGGGCTCCCGTAGCATGGTACGATCCATGAGATAAAACCTCTCAATGGACCCTACCCAATTTCACCCTTCTTGGGACTATCACTTCACATCGCCCCACCTCACACTTGGAGGTATGGCTGCATGTGATCCCTTTTCCCATTTGGCTCAAAATTTCCTCCTACTGTAGGTATCTGCATGAGTGGATGCCTCCACTCAATCTCCTCTCAGCATCTCCCATTTTGGCTCCTCCACAATTGCCTAAGACTTCTTCTAGGGATGCAAGTTGAGATGTAATTTACTCTCCCTCTCAACCACCAAGTCTCTAACATTTGCCTTGCTCCTTAGGAATTTTCATGCATCTTGAACCTCAAGAGCATACAGGTTCTTAACTCGTGAACCAATCTATTTCACTTGTCCTGTGGTGATGTGTCCAAGGAAAACCTTTCCTTTACTGAAGAGAACATCAGAGACTTTTTCCTCCAACATCGCAACCAATACCAAGTTCTTCTTCAGTCCAGGCACATACTTCACATCTGTCAAGGTGATCGGAGCTCCATGCTCCCTCTAAAAAGCAATCGTGCCCACTTCTGAAACACTAAACCTTTCATCATCACCCATCTCTATGTGAATCTTGAGGTATTTCTCCTCCAAAGTACTGAATAGACGTTTATCACTAGTCATGTGAAATGAGGCTCCACTATCAAGAAACCAACCACAACCCATCATTGATGACATCATGCATGCGATGTGGGTAAAGTCCATTTCGAACCGAGAGGCTAATGCCTCACCTTCCGATCCATCTGAGGATTCATTCTTGGACTTCTTCGATGGCAATTAGTTGCATAATGACCCATCTCATGAGTATTAAAGCATCTCTCTTTAGACTTGTCAAACTTCTTGCCTCCATGAGAAGAATTGGATTTGGAATGAGAATCCTTATCCTTCCCTTTCCTTGCCTTACTTGCTAAGGCCAAATTTTCTTCATCATCATCCTTCGATGAAGAACCATCTTGTGTGCTCCTCCTGATCTCCTCCTACATGAGATTTGACCACAGTTGTTCCCAATCCGACAATTTTGTCCCTTCCATTTGTTAGAGTTGGTATTTTCATCCCTCCGTTAGAAATCAAAATCTCTTTTGTTGCATTTAATTTATAGGTGTCTCATTCAGTCCAGTCATTTGCATTCCATTAGGAGCATCGATTTTCTGACGGAATGGTCTTGTCACTCATCTCCCTCATGTCATGTACTTGTTGGTCCGTGTCCGCTCATCAAAGTCAATTTTAAAGTCATATACAATCTTGTTTGGTCTTGTGGTTAGCAAAGAGTCATTTTAGTCAGTAGGTCTAGGGTTTCGTGAGTTTAGTATTCAAAATGGCTAATAATGCTAGCAGGCACATGAGGGAGGTTCGAAATAAATTTTCATTGCAAAATTTCATCGTAATAATGCTCGATCATTACTTTTCTTCAAAACTCTGTTTTGAAGAAAAATCATCAAATTTCGCCTTTTGTAATAAATATCATGTGATTTTCAAAGTTGTTTCAGTTGTAAATTCCTTCAGGTGCATCCCTGGTCACCTTTTCCAAATCCAATGACATCCAACCCTGCAGAATAGACAAAGAGATTCATCATCAGTTCAACAAATCAAATGGAAACAAAATCAGAGTTTGTGTTAAAAAGTGAAAGTGCCAAAGTTAAGCAAAAACATTTGGAAAGTGGGTTTCATGAGCCAGAATCTCAAAAGCTCCTTGTTTATAAGCCATTTCTTCATTTCAAGAGTTCATTTGCAAAGTGGAAACAAGGCAAAGATATTTTGATATGAGCAAAGAAAAATTGGAGAAAATCCGTCAAAAACCAGAGGCGCGACGCACTAGGCAAGAGGCGTGGTGCATATAGCTGGTGCGGCGCACTGGGCCTCAACACTCAGTGCATTTTAACACGGGCACGACACATTGGTGAGGCACGGCGCATTGGGCATGCTGCACAGCGCATACAACTGAGAAGCCTGAAAATTGCCAAAGTTTGCTCCAAATCGCCCGAAACTTGTGGATTATCGCTCGTTCAAGTAGCTTAACCTTCTGTCACTGCTTTTCATCTAAATGTTATGGTGTTTGTTGCATGGTGAAGTGTGTTAAGGAAAGCAAACCCTATCTCTTCAAAATTTGCAAAGGAGATTGCTACTAGGGTTTTGTATTTAGCTGTTTTGCTCATCACTCCCTTATTGCATATTTTCCTTGCTCTCCTTATTCCCCAAATTCACATACCCCTAATCCCAAGTTCCCTTTCCCAAAATCCCAAATGCACCAAACCCTAGTCTCATACTTAAAATTCCCAAACCCTAATGGTTGTCCCAAGAGCTTCATGTCACCATTAGGTAGAATGTACCATCATTCAGAGGGTTGTCATCATCATGCCAAGTTTCACTAGGTCATTTTATGCCTTGTTCCTGCTTCAGTTGTGCCTAGGTAAAGTTTGTTTCCCTCTCCTAGGGTTTTGAAGCTAATTTCTCTTGGATGGTCAAATCATCAGAAAAAATTGTATCATGATGCTCATACACCTTCCCCTATCCTTAATGTACGTTTTTAAACACTTCCTGTCACTGAGATCCCCCAAATTCCTCATTTTCGCACAAACCCTAGTTTCTTGCTACAACTTGGCAATTTTCTAGGCTACGCCTATGTTTTGCCTTTTTGGACCACTTCCCCTCACTCAATATTTGAAATTCCACTTTCCCTTGTTTCCTAACATCCCTCCCTACTTCTCAAAATTTCCTCAAGAATTTAGAAGCCCCTATCCCCTTCATTTCGCTTCATTTCAAAAAATCCCCTGTTCCACACATCGGGGTAGGTTTTATTCAAATGATGTTTCTGAGCAAGCAAAGATGAATTCGGGAAAAATGAGAGAGGTTTTTGTCCACAATAGGTCAAGGAAGAAAAACCTCCTTCCCTTTTTACACAGGTTTCATGGTTTTAGATAAATGTCTAAAATACAGTTGCCTCGGGAGAATTGATGCACCTCTGAAGTGACCATGGGAAAATAGAGTTTTCTCCTCACTGGATTGGCAAAATGACTTGCTTGATGAGTCAAATGATAACTAGACACAACGTGCTTTTCATGAGCTATCAGGAGCTCAATTTGGAGTTGAGAAACACCTTCAAATGTTGAATGCAACAACACTCTGCCCTGAGGCAACCTCATTTGGCACATTTTGATCAGTCTTGGGAGATTTGACGTTTGACAGGGTAAATGAACTCAAAATTGAAAAATTCAATTTGGGTTGAAAATTATACTCAATAATATTTCCAATGAGCTATCCTGGACCCAATTTGGACCACGGGAAGGTCCTCAAAACGGGTATGAAAGAAGGTGCTATGCACAAACGTTTTTAACACAGGATTTTCCTCCCTATGCGTCGCGCCATGTGGCGCTTGCTTTTGCTAGAGGGCTCCAAATCACAAAATGTTTGCATTTCTAGATTTTACATGAAAAATCATGGTTTCTTGTTCATGGCCAAGAAAGTTGAGCAAGTTTTAGGCACTCAAAGAGGTCAAAAACACTCACAAAATCACCTCATTGCCCCTATTTTGACACACAGGAAGCAGTCTTGGGAGATTGAAGTTTTGGAGGGGCAAATGACATCCAAATCTAGAAATTATACTTGAGTTGGAAATTCAACAGGCAGGCCTTTCCAACGTGCTATCATGAGCTCAATTTTGACTTTGGGAAGTGCCTCACAATCAGCTCCAAAGTGGCGCGACGCATAGAGAATTTGGGCGCGGCGCATAGAGAAATTTGGCCTCATTTTCACTCTTCAGCTCAAAAATTCACCCAGTTTTGACTAGTTTTACATTTTGATGTAACTATTGATCTACCATGATGTAATTTGATGACCGTGATGTAATATTGGCACATTTTTACTTGTTCTAGAGGATTCATTCACTAAAAACTGAAAATTAAATGAATGAATCAATTTCCTAGCATATAAAGGCAAGTTGTTTGATTGCCTAGATTTTAGTGCCTTATATAGAATTGGTTGAAACAGCTCCTAGAATGATGAGCTCAACCCCTAGAGGCAAGTGAACGGGTTTGGCTTATCTATATTATGTAATTTCTAAGTCATTTTCATGGTTGGACACTTGGGATTGCTTGGCACTTCATTGTACATTTGATTTCTGCATTTTTGGCAAAGGAAAGACCAGGGTTTTGCAGCACTTGTTGGGATCCATGTGGCTCTGTGTTTTGATGGTATTTTTCTTTATGTAATTGTAAGTTCAGTGATGTTTATGTATATCATTTTCCCTTCTCTTTTCTTCTAAAATTAAACAAATGAGTGATTAAGGTAGAATTCATTGGACTGCTATGCTCTGCCTTGAAATTTTGTTTAACTTTCAATGTTTTCATCTGTTTGAGGAGGACCCTTGAGACCCTCTTTCCCTCCTTATCTCCTCACTATTCTGATCCATCCATTCATTTAATCTAAAGAATCAAAACGATTGCCTTCCTTGCCCCAATCAGAACTCTACAAAAACTAGGCCTCATCCCCAAACCCAAATTTGCCTGCTCCTTTTTTCCAACAAAATCTCCCAAAACTCAAATCAAATCATTGCACTTCATACCAAGCCTAAATTAGCTGTTATTTCAGTCATATCAAGCCCCATCAATGATCATCTGCTGAGATTGACCCAGAGAGAGCCCTCTCTTGTCTCAGTAGGGCTATCTACGAGGCTGAGCGTGGTTTGAAGTGGACCTAGAAGCTTACCTTTTCAGCTTGAGGTAAATCTAGGCTCGAACATAGTGGCGACCATACTGGGGAAGGAAGTTTATTTTCATTGTTTGGTTTTGTAGACTACAAACGGAGCCTGAAGTTAGCCAGGTAGCCTTTGAAACACTCTTGCTTTGCATTAGCAAAAGTAGATGAAAGTTGCTTTAGTCAATCTCTGGTCTAGTTTATAAACTGAACATCTGATCTAAACGATCACCCCAGTACATGTATCAAGTTCAGATCTAATGGTTGATGGTGGAAAATGATCAGACATAAAAAGGCTAAAATCATTCACCTGGTGACTCCTGTAAAGACTCCACTGGAAGACTAACTCTTTCTCTGAGAAAATGGAAGGATCTTACACAAAGTTCGGGTATCCAAAGTGGAATGGTATTCTGGATCTAGTCTGCTTTCTTGTAAATTACTTCTTTGCTACTCTTGACGCTGTCCTGAAAGTTTTTCAGAATTTGTTGTATGATAAAGGTGATAAAACTCTTCAATTTACCTATTCAAAAAGTGTAAATACTGAGTTTCCCTTTGATCCTAGCCTCCTTACTTTTCCCATATCTTATGATGACTCCCTTCAGAGAGATGAGCCTAAAGAAAACAAACTTGATCCCGTAGCTCTTGTATATACTCCTACACCTTTTATAGTCCCAGATAGGTATAAACCTCTTGTTTTACCTTATGTTCTCCATGCTTTCCCTGCAAATTATTACCTATATTTGCCAAGATTTGACGGTGAATGTAACAATGTCAACGCTGAGCAACATGTGCAGAATGTTGAGACTTTTCTAGACCTTTTTGAAGTTGATGAAGAGGATGTCAGAATTAGGCTTTTTTCTCTTTCTTTGCAAGGCAAAGTTAATAGTTGGTTCAAAACCCTTCTTGATGGGACTATCTCAGATTTCCAGCAATTCGTCAAAGCTTTCCTCGACAAGTGGGTGATCGGAAAGAACCTTTTCCTGATTATAGAAGAGTATAACCAACTCAAAAGACAACCAGGAGAGATAGTACAATAGTTTTCTGCCAGATTTAACCAAGTTTATTATTCGATCCCTGTTGATATAAGGCCTCCTCCTGGATCCGCTCTATTGCACTACCTGGGTGCCTTTGATCCAAAAATGGAGTTTCAGCTCAAAGAAAGGAACCTTGCAACACTTAAAGAGATGCAGAACAGTGTAGTAGATGTAGAGGCTCATTTGTTGATCAGAAGGTCAAATTTGAAGGAAGAAGAGATGAAAAACATAGATCTGGAGGAATCGACATCTCTAGAGGTAAAGCTTGACGTTTTGGTAAGTGCAGTGGAAGAGATGAGGCAAAATATCACTGCAAGGAATGATTATGATGTTCAAGCCCATGGCTCGCTGATTGAAGAAGAACAAGTTGTTGATCAAAAATATTTTGTTTCTTATCCCAGTTGTCATAGTGATTGTTTTGTAGATCATCTTGGAGAAGAGAGATCTATTGATATGACATGTATGCTTGATGATGTGTTTTATACTAACGATTTGCCTCAGTTTGATCAGTATGATGATGATTATGTCCTCCAAATAGAAGCTAATATTGCAGACAAATCAATAGCTAGTTTGTGGGAGGAAGAAGTTCACTTTCAGCAGCTCCAATACAATATTTAGCCATCGCATAGTAGCTATGATAGTGAGGAGGAAAGTGCAGCGAATTGTGAAGTAAGTGAAGGATATTTACCTTTTTGTTTTGATTCATTTCAGTTCATTACAGACAACATTCATGCAATCAGAAATCAACTGTCAACAAGTCTTGATTTGGACCATCTTGAGGGCAATGAAAACATTGTTCAAGACTTCTCATATCCAGATTTATAGCCCCCAAATGCCATTGATTGTCAAGTTGCAGATGAAGACATGGAAGCTGGCACACATGATCAAATGATATGAGATGATTCCATACCATTTTGTTTTGAACCATTTCAGTTTTTGAAGGGTAAATTGCATAGTAAATCTTCAAATGAACAGCTTGTAGGAAATCAACAATCTCTCAGTTTTAATGTGGAGGATGAGACAGATAGCGAAATTCTTGAGAAAGTTGTTAATGGGAAATATTCCCCTAAAATGATTGATGAAATAATTTTTGAAACAAAACCCTCCCTAGCACTAGAGTTGCATACACTAAATGCAATTGAAGGTCAGATTATAGATGAAGGCGTGGAATCTGAAATACATAATCTAATGATGTAAGATGATTCTGTACCCTTTTGTTTCGAAGCATTTCAGTTTATAAAGCAGAATCTTCGTAATATCTCTAAAGGAAAAGTTGAACAGCGAGTAGGACGTTATACAGTTTCAATGGACACATTACAACAGTCTTTCCAAGTTTTTGATGATCCTATTGCTCGTGTGTTGGATGATGTTTGTTGTAAAAGTTCTTCTCCATTAGCTAACCACGTGCCAGATAAGAATGTTGATAATAATCTTATTGAAAAGTTGACTTCATTGTCTTGTTTAACAGATTTTTCATTACACAGCTCACACCAATATTTGCAGTCATATGAAGATATTGATAAAGGATAACTTTTTTCTGTTTGGAATCAACAATAGAGTTTGGTTATTCACAAAATTCAGGATCCTTTTGACAGCCTACTACTATCACCAAATAAAGACAACACAGATGTGAGGAAAATCTTAATATCCAGCTATGAAGATTACTTGGACCAGAGTAGTAATGTGTTAATGGAAATCAATAGTGATGTTTAGGAAGATCCTTTCACAGTATTCTTGAAGTCATCCAGTCAATTCATGCTTTGCAAGTTTATCAGTAGTCAACTTGATTCCAAGTTTCCATGGGAGTTGCCTTTCGATTCTTCCCTTTTTCTGCGCATCAGAAAACATTTGGGAAGAAATCAAATAGCAGTCAGGATACTTACCTGGTTGCATCGGCCGTTCCATTTCACTTGATCGGGTGGTGAAAAGAGTAATTAGAGTAGGTTTGATGAATAAACTCAATTATGAGCATCTTTCCAGTTTGTGAGTTATGTTTCAGTCATGTTTGATTTTATTATGGTTTTTAGTTTTAGCCTTGAGTCAGATTCAGTCTGCATAATGTCAGTTTTCATGTTTTTCCTCTGTTGCCCAATGGATGAAGGCACTGTCTTCTCTCCCAAAGATCTGTTGTTCTTGGCACCTCCAGGGAGCTACCATCCCCATTGGAGCCAATGTTAGAGTCGGCCTTTTCATCCCTCCATCAGCGATCAAAATCTCTTTTGTTGCATTTCATTTTTAGGTATCTCATTCAGTCCAGTCATTTGCATTCCATTAGGAGCATTGATTTTCTGACGGAATCGTCTTGTCACTCATCTCCCTCATGTCATGTACCTGTTGGTCCGTGTTTGCTCATCAAAGTCAATTTTAAAGTCATATATAGTCTTGTTTGGTCTCGTGGTCAGCAAAGAGTCATTTTAGTCAGTAGGTCTAGGGTTTCGTGAGTTTATTCTTCAAAATGGCTAATAATGCCAGCAGGCACATGAGGGAGGTTCAAAATAAGTTTTCATTGCAAAATTTCATTGTAATAATGCTTGATCATGACTTTTCTTCAAAACTTTGTTTTGAAGAAAAATCATCAAATTTCGTCTTTTGTAATAAATATCATGTGATTTTCAAAGTTGTTTCAGTTGTAAAGTCCTTCACGCGCAGCCCTGGTCACCTTTGCCAAATCCAATGACATCCATCCTTGTAGAATAGACAAAGAGATTCATCATTAGTTCAACAAATCAAATGGAAACAAAATCAGAGTTTGTATTAAAAAGTGAAAGTGCCAAAGTTAAGCAAAAACATTTGGAACGTGGTTTTCATGAGCTAGAATCTCAAAAGCTCCTTGTTTATAAGCCATTTCTTCATTTCATGAGTTCATTTGCAAAGTGGAAACAAGGCATAGATATTTTGGGGTGAGAAAAGAAAAATTGGAGAAAATCAGTCAAAAACCAGAGGCACGGTGCATTGGGCAAGAGGCGTGGCGCATACAGCTGGCATGGCGCACTGGGCCTCAACACTCAGCACATTTTAACATGGGCGCAGCGCATTAGGCATGCTGCATAGTGCATACAGCTAAGAAGCCCAAAACTTGCCAAAGTTGGCTCCAAATCGCCCGAAACTTGTGGATTATCGCTCGTTCAAGTAGCTTAACCTTCTGTCACTGCTTTTCATCTAAATTTTATGGTGTTTGTTGCATGGTGAAGTGTGTTAAGGAAAGCAAACCCTATCTCTTCAAAATTTGCAAAGGGTTTTGCTACTAGGGTTTTGTATTTGGTTGTTTTTCCATTCACTCCCTTATTTCATATTTTCCTTTCTCTCCTTATTCCCCAAATTCACATACCCCTAATCCCAAGTTCCCTTTCCCAAAATCCCAAATGCACCAAACCCTAGTCTCATACTTAAAATTACAAAACCCTAATGGCTGTCCCAAGAGCTTCATGTCACCATTAGGAAGAATGTACCATCATTCAGAGGGTTTTCATCATCATTCCAAGTTTCATTGGGTCATTTTATGCCTTGTTCATGCTTCAGTTGTGCCTAGGTAAAGTTCGTTTCCCTCTAATAGGGTTTTGAAGCTAATTTCTCTTAGATGGTCAAATCATCAAAAAAACTTGTATCTTGATGCTCATACACCTTCCCCTATCCTTAATGTATCTTTTTAAACACTTCCTATCACTGAGATCCCCCAAATTCCTCATTTTCGCACAAACCCTAGTTTCTTGCTACAACTTGGCAATTTTCTAGGCTAGGCCTGTGTTTTGCCTTTTTGGACCCCTTCCCCTCACTCAATCTTTACAATTCCACTTTCCCTTGTTTCCTAACATCCCTCCATACTTCTTAAAATTTCCTCAAGAATTTAGAAGCCCCCTATCCCATTCATTTCGCTTCATTTCAACAAATCCCCTGTTCCACACATTGGGGTAGGTTTTACTCAAATGATGTTTCTGAGCAAGAAAAGATGAATTCGGGAAACTTGAGAGCGTTTGTTGTCCAAAATAGGCCAAGGAAGAAAACCATCCTTCACTTTTTACATAGGTGTCATGGTTTTAGAGAAATTTCAAAAATACAATTGCCTCGGGATAATTGATGCACCTCTGTAGTGACCTTGGGAAAATCAAGTTATCTCCTAGCTTGCTTGGCCAAATGACTTATATGATGAGTCAAAAGATAACTAGAGACAAATCGATTTCCAATGAGCTATCATGAGCTCAATTTGGAGTTGAGGAACACCTTCAAACGCTGACTGAAACAACACTCTTCCCTGAGGCAGCCTCATTTGGCACATTTTGACCAGTCTTGGGAGATTTGACTTTTGACAGGGCAAATGAACTCCAAATTGAAAAATTAAAGTTGGATTGGAAATTATACTCAATACGATTTCCAATGTACTATCCCATTCCCAATTTGAACCATGGGAAGGTCCTCAAAACTGGTCTGCAAAAAGGTGCTACGCACAAAATGTTTTAACACAGGCGTTTCCTCCCTATGCGCCACGTCATGTGGCGCTCGCTTTTGCTAGAGGGCCCCAAATCACAAAAAGTTTGTATTTCTGGATTTTTCATGAAAAATCATGGTTTCTTATTTATGATCAAGAAATTTGAGAAATTGTTTGTTACTAAAAGAGGTCAAAAACACTCAATAAATGACCTCATTGCTCCTATTTTGACACACAGGAAGCAATCTTGGGAGATTGAAGCTTTGGATGGGCAAGTGACATCCATCTAGAAATTCCACTTGGGTTGGAAATTAGACAGGCATGTCTTTCCAACGAGCTATCATGAGCTCAATTTGGACTTTGGGAAGTGCCTCAAAATCAGCTCCATAGTGGCGCGATGGATAGAGAATTTGGGCGCGACGCATAGAGAAATTTGGCCTCATTTTCACTCTTCAGCTCAGAAATTCGCCCAGTTTTGACTAGTTTTACTTTTTGATGTAACTATTCATCTACCATGATGTAATTTGATTACCATGATGTAATATTGGCACATTTTTACTTGTTCTAGAGGATTCATTCACTAAAAATTGAAAATTAAATGAATGAATCAGTTTCCTAGGATATAGAGGCAAGTTGTTTGATTGCCTAGATTTTAGTGCCTTGTTTAGAATTGGTTGAAACAAATCCTAGAATGATGAGCTCGACCCCTAGAGGAAAGTGTTGGCATTATGTTTCTGGTATGGTTGTACTTGATGGCAACACCCATGGCATGGCTCTCAATATGATAAGAAGTAAGAAGTACGCAGGAGAACAGTTCATAAGATGCGTACCCGCAGGTACGCCGTGCAGGGACCGCATCCCGACACGCAGGTTACCCATTCATGAGGTGCGTACCCCCATTGCACACTCTTCAAGGTAGTAAAATGTGCACACGTGGGGTTTCTTATGTTTAACCCTTGGTATTTAGCCGACGGTATTGTATTATTATGGTTTTGGCCCGTGGTATTGGTCCATGATTTGAGGAAGAGCTTGCCTATATAAAGCAAAGGAGATCATTTGGCTTGTGCATCTTTTGAAAATTGAATATCATAAGAACTGAAATATGGTGTTCTCAGTTTAAAAGCTTGATCTACAAAAGAGAAGTTGAAAGCGAATCTGTGAAGGGTGATCTCTCGAGCGCAAGATCAGATCTGAGCATCTGACTATATTTCGGCCCTAATCAGAGGTACGCAGGTGATTAACGGTGCGAGTGCATGGGCACGCAGAGCAGAAGAAGGATAAGTGCGTGAGTTCGCAGGGGCGACGAAGGCGCAGTGCGTGGGTACGCAGAGCGACGGAGGTTCAGGTGCGTACGCACAGAAAAAGTACGCGGTGCGATAGTGTCTTTGGGTGCGTGGCTTCAATGAAGTACGCGGCGCGATAGTGTATCTGGGTGCGTACTTGTAGCAACAGTACGCAGCGCGATTGAAGAAGAAGTGCGTAGGCACTCGGTGCAATAGAAGGCTTTCTGCGTGTATACGCAGGGGCGCAAAAGGTGAAGTGTGTGGGGACGCAGGCCAGTGAAAGGAAAACTGCGTATCTGTCTTAAGATCTTCTGTTGACTGAATTTTTCTTTTGATAAGGTGTTATGGGTTCGGTTCTGTTATTGTTGATCTGGTTACTGCTTTTGACTGAGTAATTTACATGTACTTGATGATCATTTGATGTATATGGATCCAGTTTGAAAATTTATGAAAAGTGGTCCTTGAAAAGAAGTAGGGGGTTGTAGCTCCCTTCCAAGAGAG
>APFE030890507.1:27723-59872 GCA_000404065.3 Pinus taeda | reverse complement strand
TATCTTTCCACTACTCGCCATCTTCTTTCACCACCAAAATCGATCTCGCAGATCTCCCACTGAACAGGGTCTACCACAAGCCCGAGCGAAACCCCTCAGCAACAAAGGTGCCCCCTTGAAGCCAAAACAACTCTGATACCAAATGTAGGTTTTAACGCTGTACAGAAATTACTTGCATATGAATTCTAAAACAAAGAAAATAAACAATGTGAGAACATAACACATAAAACACATATGCACAATGATTTTCCCCTGGATCCCAGAACCGACACTACCAGCTTGATTTTTCATTATGTTCCTTTCATTGTTACAATACATATTTATACATGCCAAAGCATCCACTACCATGGACCGAAAACCATCGCGTCCAAAACCATGGACTAAAAACCATAGGTAGGTTCGCCCATCCTAATATAGGGTCCAAAAAAAATTTTCCCGGGGCGTTGCCCCTGACCCCATAGAGGGGGGCTAACCGCCCCCCTCAAACCCCACAGACAGGGGGGGCTGCCGCCCCCCCTATGACCCCCATGTTGCGCAATCAGCACAACGAAGGGGGGGCTCCACCCCCACTCCGACCCCTCGATTCAGTATGTCAGTTAGTCGTGGAAAGAATATAACACAACCCAACAAACACTTGAGTAGTTCTTGATGATTCTTTATAAAATTCTTGTCCTCCCATGTGGAATCTTCAGGGGGTAAGTTCTTCCAATTGATGAGATACTCTAAAATTGATTGATTTTGTAGCTGTTGGGTTCTTGTTTTTGTGACTACTTTAGGTTCCAATGTGATTTTTCCTTCCTCTTTAATTTCTGGCAATATTGTTTTAATTATGATCTTTTGCAACTTTTGAATAAGTGGCCATACTTCTTCATCCTTCTTACATTCATCCCTTGCTTCGTTTATCCAATCTAGTTGGATAATATAAATAGCACAAAACAATGCTTCGACATCCTCATCCTTTCTTGAGGGTGCATCTGCAACAAAATTTTGCTTCCATTTTCTATAGATGATGTCAAAGTCATAACCCATCATATTTGTGACACATTTTTTCTGTTCTTCTAAAGATAATAGTTCTAAAAATTATTTAAGACTATCATGATCCATTTTTACCTTGAAGTGTCTTCCCATTCGGTAAGGTCTCCATTTCTTAAGTGCATGTATTATTACCAACATTTCCTTCTCATAAATAGCTTGCTTGACATGTAGCAGTAAAAATACCCAATCACCTACATCAAAACATTTTTCACTACAATGTTGATCTACCTGTTGTTTCATTCAATTTTGCACCAATGTGGCATTATCCTTTAAAAGTTCGAGAACTTCTTGTTGAATCTAGATGTGATCTTTCACTGCTTGAACCTTTTTCTTCTTGATAGGTCCTTCTATCTTTAGAGTTTGAGGAGCGGTAATTTCTTCTAATCCTTTACTAGATATGGTTGGATTCATTTCTTGATGCTCAATGTGATCTTTCATTTCTTGAACATTTTTCTTCTCTATATGTCCTTCTATCTTGATAGACCGAGGAGTGATAATTCCAACCAATGGATTACAAGATATGGTTGGATTCATTTCATCTTTCTCGATGTGATCTTTCACTTCTTCCACCTTTTTCTTCTTAATATGTCCTTCTATCTTGAGAGTTTGAGGAGTGGTAACTCTTGCCAATGCTTTACAAGATATGGTCTGATTCATTTCTTCTTTCTCCGGGGTTGGGTCCTGCCATATATCCCCTTCTTTTGATGTTTTTTGATTCTTTTCTTCCTCTTCTTCATACTCTAGGTAAAGTAATTTCTTCTCAGCACACTTATGACCTTTAGTGCATTTGCTATCACAATTGTAACAAAGCCCTTTTTCTCTTTTTTCCTCCAATTGTTGTGGTGTAACCATTGTAGGTTGTGGAAGGCTAGGAGAAGCAACACTTCCATATTTATAGTTGTGAGGGGTAGACTTCCTTGTTGCCATAATTTTACTTTCCACTATGCAACAAAGCCCTTTTACTCTTTCCAATTGTTATGGTGTTGCTCTAAAGAAGGAGTTGTTCTTTGTATCCTCATAATGTGCTATCATTTCCTCCGTGAAAATTGACCACACAAGTTGTTTACAAGAACAAAGCTCTTTATACCATAAAAATTGATTTGGTTCTAAATATGATGATGCAATACACACCTTTTGTAATAGTGGTACACCATGTGGATCAAAATATTGCTCCATCTGAAGTATCCAATTTACCGGATCCTTGCCATCAAACTTCCTCATATCACCTTTTCTTGATTTTAGGAGCTCGATCTTGAAATGACTATAATTTTAGTTCTTCCAGTTCTGAGATAACTGCTACATTAAAAAATATGCCTCTTTGATTAAGTAGGATCCCACAATTTTGTAACCGCAACAAAAAGTGTTTGATCCTTCTTTCCTCCTGATGGATCTACTGTTCAGTTCACTCCACATATTTTGATCCTCCCGTCTGCCATAACTTTAGATGCTATCATTGATAGATAAAGGTGTTTTCATTTTCTAGCCAATAGTAGTGGACTGGAATTCTTCGTGATCTATGGGAATAGTTCTAGCATAATGGGAGTTGAAGGTTGTTGGATAGGCTAGGATTTTTCTTCTAGGAGTCCGCCTAGAATCTAGTAATTTGCCCATCATAGATTTCTTAGAAGCTATGCTCTTGGAATATGGATTTGTTTCGACTAGCTAAGTTCCAGATGAGGGAGCCTTGAGGAGTAGAAGGTAGTTGAATGATATCTTCCTTTTCCTAGTCTTTAGCATATTTCATATCCCATAAGTGCATTTAAGGCTTCGATACATGTTTGACACATATCCACTAGAATTTCATGCCCATTACCTTATCAACAACTTTTGGATCACGTAGACCCAACTCCCCTTCCGCTTTTGACATGCAGAGAGTGTCCCATTTGACAAGAAACAACTTTTTATTGAAATTGTTACCACTGAAAAGAAATTTCTTTGGAGTTTCTTAATGCCTTTTAGAACCCACTTGGTCATGTTGAGGTTAGAAAAGACATATAAAAACATGGACTAGAGGACAAATATGAGAAGGGAAATTCACCCAATAATGTTTAACATGCATAATTTCCAACTATCTAACTTATTGTTGAGTTTATCTAGGATATGTCTGCAACAATAGCGCTTAATGATTGCATTAGTAAAGGGAACACCTAAATATATGGAATGAAGGTAGGTTGGCTTAAATCCCATAATTCTCATAATGTTTCTTTTAGTAATCCAGGAGTAATCAAAGAGCTCTATGATGTCCTTCATGGTTCCTCATTTCTAAAAAAAATGGGTGGTTTAAAAGGAGAGTGTCATCAACAAATTGTTAATGAGTTAGAGGGGTGTTATCATGAAGTATGAGGCCTTTCAAGGTTCCAAGATGAGAAGCAACTTTAATGGTTCTTCCTAGCCATTCTACCATAAAGATGAAGAGAGAGAAGGAGAGAGAGAGGGAGAAGGGATATCCTTGTATGATGCCTCAAGGGTTTGAAGGTTTCAAAGGGCTAGCCATTGATTATAATAGATAAATCAGCTATGGAAACAAGAGACATAACAATGTTGGTTCAATATCCACTAAAGCCAAAGGGAAGGAGGATTCCATGTAGGACAAACTTCAAAGGCTTTCGATTAAGGTTTTATCATTATTCAGCTTACGAATTTTTTAACGTTGAGTCACGCCAAATTATTTAATATTATTGTTTTATTTAGAACTAAAAATGATAATGAGAAAGCAGATAGATAAATAAAAAGTAATGTGTATGACGTGTTGGAAAGAATGTGTAACCTATATATTTATTCACAACCTCTTGTGACACAGGTGGGATAACTGCAAATATTACAAATGATGGCTACCATTGTGGCATGGATCTTATGAATATTTTGAAAAAGAATATGTATCCATAGGGTAGAGAGGGTGGTAGAATAACCATCCGCTACAATTAGCTGCTTACAATTCTGCATTTGTTGTGGATCTGACCGTTGGTACCAGTGAGGGTTTTGATGTTTCCCATCAGGCCTGGAATTTGATGTCCCACAGGACATATTTGTTATCTCATAATGTATTTGACGGCCAAGAAAATATTTTCCACATCAAGTTTGATGTCTGGTATACCTCTCCAACATGTCAAAATGATGTCTAATTTCACAAGGAAAACATAAAAATCTATAATGCCCGATTTCATAAGAGTCTGGACTTAAAACTAATACATAACACAGTTTGGAATTAAAAGCTCTTTAAATGTTCCAGCGTCCCATTTCCTACTACCCTCGTACTTATCATTAATAGAAGAAAGTCTCGAGCTACCATTAGTTGCTCACCCCATACTAATGATATGAAAATTTAATATGATGAGACATGGAAATTGCAATGTTATGGTTTACCTATTCCATGATTTGGTTGGATGCAGCTATTGTATGTTGAATGCTAAATTGGTACGGATGGGTTTGTATTGGAATTTGGCTGTATCTGATGTTCATTACCTCACTATAAAACTTATTTTTTGCACCCCTGCAACAAACCCCAGTGTAAAACCAAACTGTTAAAGCCTCGCAACAAATCAAGTGTAGTTTGAGTTCTAGATATGCAACTCTGTCCTCCCTAACGAATTGAAGGTGTCTAATTGGAACTTGCCAACACTACAGGATTTGAGTTACCAGCTCCTTTAAAGTAATCTGGTGCTTCCCACATACACCTATTTGATTTCTTCATTAGACAGATACTTTCAACCATGCCCTTCATCTTTGATGTAAAATGGATTTGCTCTATCTTTGACAACAGGTGCTTTCATGGTTCTCGTTTGAATTTTTATCATTGCACGCTAGTTCTTTCCTATAAATTTCACAGAATAAATCTGTCACGACTGACATATTTTGACCAGATTTAATAGTCATGAGTAATTGTTTCAGAAGAAGTAACACATTATATAATATAACCTCGTAAGATTTAATGTAGAAGTCACATGTCAACTGCTCTTGACTTTTCCTCGTGGAAGAGAAAGAGAATGGCCATCGAAACTCAGTCTTGAGATGAGATGTGAATTGAAAAATTTTAGATTGTGAATAAAAATTCTAATTGAAATTTCATGAGCATGTGAGGTGAAAATGAAATGAATTGTCATGTAATTGAAATATGAAGATGAGTGTGGCATTAATTTCATCTTGTTTGGTGAGAGTTTGCTAAGAAAATTAAGAAGAAAAAGAGGAGAGTTTACAGTGGTGTGGACCTAGCAAGCGGTGGGTTTTTTATTGGTTGTTATTGTCTGTCTTTCTAGATGGTCATGTGACATGGAATACGGAATACTTCTTAGTGTGCCCCACGCTTGGTGGCTTGGTATTGTTAGTGTCAGTTCAGACTGATGGATGCAGCTGGTGCAACTTAACATTGGGATCAAGACCGTAGCGATGAGCATGAGACGCAAATTGCAAACTAGCAAGAAATTTGTTGTTTTGGTGGCCATGATGGAAGAATGGAAGATTTTTTCACAGGGAGAATGTCAAACTATAGGAACTCTTGCTAAGTTTTTAATATGTAACATAAAATAAAAAATGATAGGCATAAATTTACTGAAAATGTAAATTGGTAGGCATCAAAAACCAACACCCGTATCTAAATTTTCAATTGACAGGTAATTTGTTTTTGAAATTCTAGGCCTGTTTCCCATGTTTATCATGGCCCACTGGAAATCATTAAAAAAGGTAATAGGATTAGCTACATAGGAGTGGACAATGGAGGCTACAGAAGTGTCCCCACCCGTAAATAGTTTTTCATCGAAATGAAGTAGCGCTCTCTTTGCTTCCACGTTTGTGAAATAACAGTTGTAAAACCTAATGGCACTACCAAAATCCAGAGGAAACAAGTTGTTATCTCCTCTAGAGGTGGGACACCTCCCCTGCATCAAGCTTATATCACACTCACATATCACCCCTCTATGGTCGCATTTTCATTGTAGATTATGTTTATGAAACTACGCATCATGCCTATCCTATGGGGTGAATGCCTGTACAATATATATATACATGCCGATGTTGTTAATTATAATTGTTCCATAGCTCAATATACCTATAGGTTTAGTATTAATATACTCATGTGGACCATGTGTGTAGTATGTACCTAAAAGTGCAACCATGTCTCGAGGAGAAAGCCCTTGATTTTGAAATGTGGAAACAAGTTGATTCACATCAAATGCTGGAGAAGGAATATATGTATTTGCGGTGTCTACACTAGTGCTTGTAGAGTCCCTCCTTCTTAGTACCACTTCCCAATAAGGGCTCTATGCTCTACAGAAATAAACAATATATATGCATGATAAGCCTTAATTGCATGTATTTAGATATATAATCATATCTAAGAGTAGTGTATTAATATTGAAAAGGTTGTGTATTTATACCAAGACCAAATAATCTCGAGCAACAATTGTGAGAATATCGATGCGGGATACAACACTAGGACATGCTTTCTCCCCCATGGATTTGACGGCATCTATGACTTCAAAACCTCGCACAAAATTGAGGTTAGGGCCCACATTCTCTTGGCTTTGAAATGAAGAGGCATCATGTAATGAATCCACAGCATACCGCTATATACATACATAAACAAAAATTTTAGATTACATGGGTTCACATCATTATTCATTCTAATCAATAGCCATAACTTTATTACTTTACTGTAGATGGGGTGAGTACATTCAAATTTACATGTCATAGGGATCTCAGATATAGTTCTGGATGCTAATCCTATTATTCTGGGTTTAAGTTCCTATGTTGATTTGGGTCACCATTACATGTCTCTATCCTCGCAAATCCCATCCATTACTGCTTGCTGCCTTCCGTGCACAAGTTGTCTCTGTCATCAAGCTTACAATTGTGTTTCTATATGATGTAAATGATATTTGTTTTATTCGGCATTGAATACCCTCCTTTGTCTTGGTACGTGGCACGGGTAGGACATCCCACTATAGCTACTCCTCTTGGACCTCCCATTTCATCGGCGGTGGAGGAACTAGGAAACAAATCCAACGGCTGAGCTACTTTTGGGGATTAATCACATCCTTGTTTGTGATGGTGGGGTTTTCATTTTTCTCCATTCTTCCTCGGTGCTGCTCTGATTCCACATCCTCCCTTGTAGGCATGTCATTCCAGAGCTGCAGTGCAAGGCATTTCTTAGAGACGGGGATATGATTTTGTTACATGCGAGTGCTCCCTAGGTAAGCTTGGTTATGCAAAGGTAATTTTTACTTGCTTATAGGGGTCATTCTGCATAATTCTGATACTCTGTTGCTGATGCATGGATTAGACTACAGGAGTCTTGACTACAAGATTGGGGTTTATGGCGGAGCCTGAAGGATGGTCGCTCCACAAACTTTTGGTTGCCTCACTACTCTCGGGAAAGATTTTACTCCGAATTGTGTAGTTCTACTTGAGATGGAACTCTCACAAGATGCTTTGGGCTAGAGCTTCGGCTCTCTGCAAATTAAATTTTCTCGTTAATATTGAAATTTTGCGGTCTATATATATTTAAGGTTTTATGGTTTTCGAGCATTTACCACCGCTGTTTTGAGGTGTATGGAATTGCATCTCATACACTATGAGTGAGGATTTTATTATCCGGCTGCTCTCCCACATTTATGGCTACACTGCTGGTTGTTTTGTATAATAGTTTCTAGATTTTAATGAAAGATTTATATTTATTGGAATGAGGAAATATTATCCAATTTAACGGCTTCCAAGGTTTGTAGCCGAGTTGTTCCTCTTGTATTCGAGACTTTGGTTCTATCTATTTATATCAGTGACCAATTCAATGTGCATATCTCTTATGTTATATGGAAATACGTTTGAGCTTTAGCCAATATTTTAAATGTATTTGAATTGTTGATCTCTATACTTAGCTAGGATAATCTTACTCGTAAGTTGCAGTTAAAAGGTCCGATTAGGACCTACTGTATAAGAACCCGAAACAAGATTTTCCTTATTTAATTTCCGTGTTTACACAACACTGTGTCAAATATATATGGCTATTGTCCGTTGTGTGTTTGAATATAACTAATTCTCCATTTTTCTGAGATAATCTAGAACTTTAGTTAAGTTTGTTCGATGAATGATACTGTCAAAGTTAATAGTTTGGGATTCAGTTCCTTGTAGTGTTTTAAGAAGACCTGGCAGAGTCAAATTTAATTGATAGACCTCTCTCAGGAAAAATGAGGCCATGTTGGCACTAGCGTTTTTCTACCCTTAAGCCCCTGCCACATCAACCCAACTATGTTTTCTTCATTCTTTAAGAATACAATATTTCCAGTTCGTTTAATCAATTCCCAATTTGTCTAAATTTCATTCGAACAATAGAGAGAAACTATTTATTGTTCTACTCTACAATATTTTTACTAGAATCCCTCTTTCCGTTTATAAATAAAAGACTGGTATGAGATTGTAACTCTACAACAACTCTGTATATAGACTATTTTCTTACATTGAATTACCTGTACATATATTATTTTACAGTAATTCTATATTAATTCAATTTCCCGCATTGAAAGATCTAAGTAGAATATTTTTATAAATAATGTGTTCTAGTTTCGTAGGGAAGCTCCCTTGCTCTAACTTTTAACGATTCTTCTGTAAAATATTACTATACTTAGTTTGGTGATTCCAGTAGATAAAATTATGAAATCTTTGCATTCAGCAATCCAACATTAGACACACCCCCACATCATTTTTCATTCATAGTAAAAGACACAGAAATTAGTTTTTGCAGTAGTCTAATTTTCCAGATGGAACCTCATACCTGAGCTGCAAAAAAGTAAAGTTCTCCAGTAAGAGAGGTCACCTCTGGTTATTGTCGCTAGTCAATCCTCCTGACCATGAGATTGTCTTTCGAGACCAAATCTCCCCCCTAGCATGCTCACAAGACTTCTTGTATCCTACAAGTTTATCGCACACACAGTGCTCATGCTATCTGGTCATCACCAAACTTAGCAATTCCCTTCTCCTGCCTGACATAACAGTGTAGTTTTTCCCTCGCCTCACTTCCATTTCCTTGGAAGCATTTTTTCTAGTTAGAGGAGGCAGTTATGATTTTTCTTTCCAGCAAGTGCCTTTTCAACTTAATTTCTTCTCGAAGTTATAAGATCTACTGATACGTAAATCATTACTTATTTTCAATAAAATAAGAATATTATTCAATTCAAGCAGGTAATAACACTAATTATTCAATTTGTTCTTACTACTGTAAATACAATATTTACAACTTTCTTGGGACATCACGTCTCCCCCCGTTGAAATCAAAAATCGTCACGATGTTTTCTGGCCTCAAACAGTCCTAGACAAGCTTCTTTCATGAGTTTTCCATAGAGATGGTTTCCCATTTCCACTCCGGGATTGGCAACGGATGCAATAAACCAACAAGATGTTGGTGGTCCGCTTTAACTTGTTGGAATTCCAAGCAATGCATTAAATATTCTGTTACATATTTTTTCATACCCGATCAATAATACTCCTTTCGGAGTGTTGTAATCAGCTTCTGATACCCCAGATGTCCAGCATAATGACTTTTATGAAATTCATCTAAAAACATGTTTTTAATGTCATTTTGGTTAGGCAGATAGTCTCTTTTTCTAATTCAACATACCAGTAGCATCTAAAGCGTATCCTTGCTGATTTTCTTTGTTGGTTGGATTTTTCACTTGCTTTCCTATTTGGTGATATTTTAAATCTTGTTCTACTACCTTTTTAATCACTTCATCGAAGGCACTCTACCCTTCGCTACAAAATTTTTGTAGAAACATTGTACCTTTCGACTTAAAGCATCTGCTACCTAGTTCTCTTTCCCTTTTGGATGCTTAATATTGAAATCAAATCCACATAGGAATTCCTCCAACTGTGCCTACCTAACATCTAAGGTTGGCTAATTAAAATAACTAGTCAAGCTGCGATGGTCTGTCATTAAGGGAATCTTTTTTCCCATCCGGTAATGGCGCCACATCTTCAAGGTGTGAATAACAATTGTCAATTCTAGATCATAAGCAAAATATTTCTGCTCATGTTCCTTTAATTTCCTAGACTTATAGGTGATTACTTTTCCTTCTTGCATCAATACCCCCCTTACACCTTCCTTACTCGCATTTGTGCATACCACATAGTCCTTAAATGGATCTACTATACTTAATATAGGTGTTATGGTGAGTAGATGCTTGAGTTATTCAAAACTTTTTTGGCATTCTACAGTGCATTTAAAAAGTTTCCCTTTTTCTGCAAGGAAGTGATAGGGTAAGCCACTCTCAAAAATCCTTCCACAAACCACATATAGTAACCTACTAATCCCATGAAGGATCTTATATCTGTTACGTCCTTTGGCATTGGCCATTCCATTATGGTACTTATCTTCTCGGGATCCACATCAATTCCATTTTTCGAAATTATATGTCTCAAGTATTGAATTTGTTCCTTAAAGAAGTCACATTTGTTGTATTTGGCGTATGATTGGTGTTCTCGAAGAGTTTGAAATAAAAATTTGAGGTGCTCTTTGTGTTGATCCATATTCCGGGAATATATCAGTATATCATCAATAAAGATTAACATGAACTTGTCCAAATACTTATGAAATATGTTGTTCATTAAGCACATGAAGGTTGCGGGGGCATTGGTTAACCCAAAGGGTAATACCACAAACTCATAGTGTCCATATCCAGTTCTAAAAGAAGTTTTTGCTATGTCTTCCTCTTTAATTCTTATGTGATGGTATCCTAATCGTAAATCATTTTTTGAGAATACAGTTTCCCCTTTTACCTAATCTAAAATTTCATCAATACGGGGCAATGGGTACTTATTCCTAATTGTCAATTTATTCAATTGACGATAGTCCATGCACATACGAAGGGTCCCATCCTTATTTTTAACGAACACCACAGGGGCTCCCTAGGGAAACACATTGGGGCAGATGTAATTCTTGTCCAATAGCTCTTTCAACTACATTTTCAATTCTGTCAATATCGGGGCTGCCCCTAGCACCAATTCAATAGTGAAGTCTTTGTCTCTCTTGGGTGGCACTCCTGGTATCTCCTCCAGAAACACATCTGTAAATTCTCATATCACTGGGATACTTTCCAATGTAGTAGTCTTGTCTTTTGAGTTGGCATAACCCACTTGAATGGCATAAATCTGACATCTTTTCCTGATACACTTTGTCAACTAAGAGGTGGTTATTGGCGAAATCTGCACTGGCCTGATAATACCTTGCATCTCCTACTTTTCCCTGAGTTCATCCTTGTAATATATTGTTTTTCTTTTACAGCTTATAATGCACCAATGTTTTTCCAACTAGTCCATGCCTATCAATACGTCATATGATCCAAGGGGAAGTACGTTTAGATCTGCCATCACCAGCTAGCCTGCTATCTTTAAGGGGCAATTATTGACCTTAGCTAATACACGTCTCTTTGCCCCTGTTGCTAGCTATACTAGCCAAGGAATTTTAAACTTAACAATTTGTAACTTACATTGTTCCACAATATTAGGGTTAATATAGCTTAATGTATCTCTAGGATCAATTAATACAATTACAGTACAATCAAAGATCTTACCTTCAAACTCCACCATATTCAGTTGGTATTCTGCCTGATGGTCTTCCATCATGGCATTAATTCTTGGTAAACTCTGGGCCACGTCACCAACTGTATATGCTTCATGGATTTACGAAACCTATTCATTACCCTTTTGATGAGGACAATTTTTGACGTAATGAGACCCTCCACAACCCCAGCATTGAACTGGAGGCCTTGCTGACCCTTCATTGTCAATTTTACGAGATTGTTCATTTATTGTGGATTCAATAGGTGGCTTCAATCTGAGTGGGCTCTTATGCTGATTTCTATTGTTTTGTCCTTTGGGAAATCCTTTGCTAATACTGCCATGATTACCTTTAGTGACCACAACAGTCTTATTACCTCTCTTGTCAACCGAACTCTTTCCTAGAACTTATCCCTTCTACTTACTTTTCTGATAACATATCCTAGCCTTTCGTATCACCCCATCCATTGTTTTTGGGTTATCAAACTCAATTCATTCCCTCATCGCCAAGGGTAGACTACTGACAAACCACTGTACCTTAGCCTTCTCCTCTCGTATGTAAGGCACATAATGGAGTAATGAGGTAAATTTGGTGATAAAATCATCCATTGTTTGTTGCCCAAGTTGCAGGTCATGGAACTCCCTTGCCTTTTCATCATAGAATCATTCAGTCAAATATATTTCCTTGAAGTATTTTTTAAATTTTTACCAAGTTATATTTTTCTCACTTACTCCTCGTACAATCTTGACTTCTTCCCACCACAGGGTAGCCTTCCCTTGTAATTGGAATATGGCTAGCGATGCTTTGAGGTTGTGATCATATTAATACGATTGAAAATATTTGTTCATGTTAATCAACCAAGCTTCGACTGCCTCTTCCAGCTCTCCATTGAAGTGTGGAGGTTTTATTTTCCAGAATTCCCCTTGTAATTCTATCCACTACCTTTTCGATAAGTGTTCAGAGGAGTTATTCGACTTTTCCTCCCAATTCTCTTCCCCTCCTTCGGTTTATTCCTAATCCTTATGGTAGCCTTATTCCTCTGAAACTTGTATTTGTTCGTGGCTACAGTTCGGCTGGTACTGGTTCTACTTATCTGATAGGCTTTTCATGATTTTTTCCTGTTCCATAGTTAATCTTGCATTTGCCTCCCCCAGGCGGGCCATCACATTCCTCAATTCCTGAACTGTCACTAATATCATAATATTAGTGTTGCGGGCCTCCTCTCCTAACTGCACCCATATCTCAAGATTAGTCTCAGGGCCTGTTGTAGGTCCTGGACCAGTCACAATCTTGTGCGGAACACTGTCCATTCTCCTCATTCTGCTGTCGTCCGTTTCTATTCTTAACATAGGTAGAAGCAAAGGATTAACACAATATTTGTTTTTCTATCAAATATATTTGCCAGACACCACAATTTTTGTAACCTGGGCTCTGATACCACTTGTAATGACTCGAAAACATACCAGTATATACGTACATAAAAAAAAATATATATATTGCATGGGTTCGCATCATTATTCATTCTAATTAATAGCCATAACTTTATTACTTTATTGTAGATTCGAATTTACATGTCACAGGGATCTCGGATATAGTTCTGGATGTCAATTCTATTATTCTAGGTTTAAGTGCCTACGTTGATTTGGGTCACCATTAAATGTCTCTGTCCTTGAAAATACCATCCATTACTGCTTGCTGCCTTCCGCACACAAGCTGTCTCTATCATCAATCTTACAACTGTGTTTCTCTACGATGGAAATGATATTTGTTTTATTTGGCACTGAATACCCTGCTCTGTCCTGGTACGTGGCACAGGCAGGTCATCCCACCGTAGCTACTTCTGTTGGGCGTCTTGTTTCATTGACAGTGGAGGAACTGGGAAACTAATCCAATGATTGAGCTGCTTCTGGGGATTAATTACATCCTCATTTGCGATGGTGATGTTTTCATTTTGCTCCATTCTTCCTTGGTGCTGTTCCGGTTCCACATCCTCCCTTGTGAGCCTGTCATTCCAGAGCTGTAGCGCGAGGCATTTCTCAAAGACGTAGATATGGTTTTCTTACATGCGGGTGCTCCCCAGGTAATCTTTCTTATGAAAAGGTAATTTTTACTTGATTACAAGGGTCATTTTTCATAATTCTAATACTCTATTATTGATGCATGGATTGGACTGCAAGAGTCTTGGCTACAGGCTTGGGGTTTATGACAGAGCCTGAAGGATGGTCGCTCGACAAACGTTTGGTCACCTCAGTAATCTCAAGTAACATTTTACTCTGGATTGTGTGGTTTTCCGCAAGATGGAACTCTCATAGGATGCTTCTGGCTAGAGCTTTGGCTCTCTACAAATTAAATTTTCTCATTACTATTGAAATGTTGTGGTCTCTGTATATTTAAGGTTTTACGGTTTTTCGAGCGTTTACCACGATTTTTCTGAGGTATGTAATTACATTTCCACTGTATGGGTGAGGGTTTTATTATCCGGCTGCGGTCCCACATTTATGGCTACACTGGTGGTTGTTTTTCATGATAATTTTTGGATTTTAATGGAAGATTTATATTTATCAGAATGAGGAACTATTATCCAATTTAACATCTTCTGGTGTTTGTATCTGAATCGTTCCTCTTATATTTGAGACTCGGGTTCTATCTATTTATATCAGTGACCAGTTCAATGTGCATATCCCTTATGTTATATGGAAATACGTTTGATCTTTAGCCAATATTTTAAATTTATTTCGATTGTTGATCTCTGTACTTACCTAGATAATCTTACTCATAAGCTGCAGTTGATTGGTTTGATTAGGACCTATTGTAGAAGAACCTGAAATAGGGTTTTATTTATTTAATTGCTCTGTTTACACAACAATGTTTAAATATGTATGGTTATTGTCCGTTGCGTGTTTGAATATAACTAATTCTCTATTTTTCTAAGATAATCTGGTACTCTAGTTAAGTTTTCTCGATGAATGATGTTGTCAAAGTCAATAGTTTGGGCTTCAATTTCTTGTAGGGTTTTAGGAAGACCTGGCAAAGTCAAATTGAAGTGACAGGCCTCTCTCGAGAAAAATGAGGCCAGGTCGGCACTAGGGTTTTTCTACCCTTAAGCCCCTGTGACATCAACCCAACTATGTTTTCTTCATTCTTCGAGAATATGATATTTCCATCTTGTTCAATCAATTCCTAGTTTGTCTAAATTTCAGTCGAAAAACAAAGAGCAATTATTTCCAGTTCTACTCTATGGTATTTTTACTATAATCTCTCTTTTCTTTTATGAATGAAAGACTTGTATGAGATTGTAAGTCAACATTAACTCTATATTTAGACTATTTTCTTGCATTAAATTACTTGTACATATATTATTTTATAGTAATTCTATATTAATTGAATTTCATGCACTGAAAGATATGGGTAGATTATTTTTAGAAATAATTTGTTCCAATTTTACATGGAAACTCCCTTGCTCTAACTTTTAACGATTCTTCTGTAAAATATTACTACACTTAGTTTCCTGATTCCAGTAGATAAAATTATGAAATCTCTGCATTCACCAATCCAGCATTAGACACACCACTACATCATTTTTCATTCATAGTAAAAGACACAAAAAATAGTTTCTATAGTAGTCTAATTTTCCAGATGGAACCTCATACCCGAGCTACTCAAAAGTAAAGTTCTTATGTAAGAGAGGTCACCTCTGGTTATTGTTGCTAGTCAATCCTCCCAACCATGATATTGTCTTTCGAGACCAAATATCCCCCCTAGCTTTCTCACGAGACTTATTGTCTCCTGCAAGTTTCTCACACACAATGTGCTCATGCTATCTAGTCATCATTAGAATTAGCAATTCCCTTCTCCCGCCTGACATAACAACAAAGTTTTTCGCTCCCCCGACTTCCTTTTCTTTGGAAGCATTTTTTCCAGTTAAGGGAGGCAGTTAGGGTTTTTCTTTCCAGCAACTACCTTTTCAACTTCTTTTCTTCCAGAAGTTACAAGATCTGTTGATACTTAAATCATTACTCATTTTCAGTAAAATAAAAATATTATTCAATTCAAATGGGTAATAACACTAATTATTCAATTTGTTCTTACTATGGTAAATAAAATATTTATAGCTTTCTGGGGACATCACATGTCATCCAGCAAAATGGAGCCATCACACCCTTGTTCACTCAAACACTCATATGAATTAATATCTATCTATCTATACCGAAGCAATAAATAAATAAATATATATATATTATATATATATATTATATATTATATATATATATATATATATATTATATTATATATATAGATATATTATATATATATATATATATATATATATATATATATATATATATATATATATTATATATATATATATATATATATATATATATATATATATATATATATATATATATATATATTATATATATATATATTGTGTGTGTGTGGGGAGCATAAGTGCGAGGAGTGTAACTTACATTGACAAAACAGTCGTAGAAATGTAGGTGCAACAGAGATGCAACCATTCGAGCTTCCTTCCTCATCGCTTGGGCCACCACATCTATCACTAAGTTTTCGAGATTAGGACATGATTCCTTGTAAAAATTGGTTTTCAGTTGTGTGTGCACAATACCCACGATGAGCAAGAGGACAAAGGCCCAAATCACTCGAAGAAAAGGCAAAGCCATAGCTGATAGAGAGATTTTATTGAATCCAATCCAATCAAATGGAAATCAAATTATCCTGAGAGAGAGAGAGAGAGAGAGAGAGAGAGAGAGAGAGAGATGTATATATATGGCTGGAGTCTAGTGATGTAGATGTTTGTGCAAGCAGGAGATGATTTAAGTAGGGATAAACTATATTATAAGATTCGACAAAAATTAGCTCACGAACACAAGAAGATAGATTGGAGTATACCAATGAATGAATTGAAGTATAACGTGTGGGCTTGTTCATTCCAAAGCACATAGCCGTGGAATGGCAAAGAAGAGTGAGGTTCGACCACCTCTTGCTCCAGACCAAGTCATTTTTGAAGCAAGGATAGGGGCCTAAATAGTCAGAGTTTCCACTATCATATACCAAAGCAACCTCAACACCATTATATATATATATATATATATATATATAGTATATATATATGTATATATATATATACATACATACATACATACATACATACATAGATACATAGATATATATATATATATATATATTATATATATATATATATATATATATATATATATAGATAGCTAGCTTGATGACTTCAATCTCTATTCCCAATTTATTTGTTTATTTTGAAGTTTGAAATACACGATCAAAAATTAAATGTGTGGAACGCCTCAAATTCGAAATTTGAATATTAATTTGTTTATGTTAATTAATTCATTGAGCCAAGAAGCTCATTCTACAAGTCAGTATGATGTGTAACATTGTTCTTCTCTTCAAAATTGAATTGCAATTTTTCTCCTAAAATAAAAATTATGAAAAATCTAAAAATTAGGAAAATTAAATAACTATATACAACATTTAAATAATGTTGGTTCATAAAAAAATTTAAACTTGAAAAAATTGGTTTAACCTGACGAAATTGGATCACTATGGGCTCATGTTAAATCAGTATTTAAGATGGGTGTTTGCTGGTTTTAAAATCATACATGTAGAGAATATATATATTATTGTAATATTTGCTATAATAAAATATTTCAATATTTACAAAGAATAAGTAATCGATTGAATATTGCCAAAATAAAAAATTACTTTTTGGAAAAAGTTCAATTCATTTAATTCTTAATAAAAAATTACTATGTGACATTTAAAATATATTAAGAATAATAAAATATTCCAATGTGGATTATGGTATTTAACTGAAGATTTCGAAAATAAAAAAATTACTTTTTGGAAGAAGTTCAATTCATTTAATTCATAATACCAAATTACTACGTGATATTTAAAATATATTAATAATATAATAAAATATTCCAATGTGGACTATGAATAAAATATTTCATTATGCCTTAAGTAAGGTCAACTTGTATTTAAAAATATATTAAAAATAAACAAAACATTTTAATGTGGACAATATGTTAAATAAATGAAATATTTCAATCTCTATATTAAATAATATATATATGAAATTGGAAAAAAAAAACTATGATATTGGGGTTAAATATTTCAAGAAGCCTTGATTTTCTATATTTTGGCCTATTTTTCGGATACATTTCTATAGGCCAATATTGTCTAAATCCACCAAAGGTTCAAATGTTTAGAATCATAAGTTTAAATTGGGTAGTCTACATGAGCCAAGTTCCTAAGAGATTTTTCAAGGCACTAAATCCACTTATGTATTGAAAAATGCAATGGAGCTATAAGGTGTCGATACTCTTCACATTTCTCACAAGGTTTACATTCTAAAAATGGTATGCACCATAAGAGATTTGATTCCTCTCAGTGCTTCCTAAATCTATAATTAAGATGAATCTCAACTTAAATTAAAAAATCAAAGAAATTTTTTTTTTTTTTTTTTTTTTTTTTTTTTTTTTTTTTTTTTTTTTTTTTTTTCCAGTATTAATCGTAATAATTTAACAATTGAAAAATATATATATTGTCATGGTTAAACATTTCAAGTAGCCTTGATATTATACATTTTGGCACCTTTTTTGAGATATATGTTTTAGGTCAATATTGTCTAAATCCAACAAAATTTTATCGAAGTCATAAGTTTATGTTGTATATTCTACACAACCCAAGTTCGTGAGGCAATTTTCAAGGCGTTGAATCAATTTATGTATTAAAAAATGCAATGAATCTAACACGTGTTGATAAATGTAAAAATATATCTATGCTAAATTAATGTAATGTTATTGTTGTCAATTGTTATATTAATGTTCATTATGGTTGATGTTACATTCATGTTTTGCTAGTCTTACATAAATGGTCCCATTAGTGATTGAAGAGGGTTAATGAAGTTGACCCTCGTTGAAGAGGGTTTACCAACATTGATCACAGTAGCCCATGGTTGATGGAGGTACCATGGTTAACCTTATTAACCCAATGTTGATTAAGGTTGAACTTGTTCAATTATGTTGGGTATTATTTTCATGGTTGACTAGGGATATAGGAGGATGATTATAGTTGACCCTAATTGACTATAGAGGAAGGATCATAGTTGACCCTAGGTTGGACATGATGACCAAGAGTTGGCCATTTTGACCATGTATGGACATGGTTTGACATATTTGGCCATGGTTGACCATCGACCCTGACCCAGCCAAATTTGATTCCAGTAACATCTAGAAGGGCACCATGGTAGCGATTGAGGAAGAAAAAATTTCCCTTTATTTTTTTTTTTGTAATTGTAAATGTTTAGAAGCCTCTTAAAGGCTATTCTGGTAATATTCCTCCTTAGGAAATTAGGTTTCCATCTCATTTTTACAACTGCTTCTTGCGAACTGTGTCAAGCATAGCCAATCAATGTAATATTAGGCCAGAAAGAGCCAATAAATTTTAACTAAGGCCAAGAGGATGATAGGCCATAGAGGCCATAACACGTAATTTATGTGTTTTGGAGCACAGACCCGCGAGGTTATAATGCAAAAATATATATACCTTTTATTGTCGTGTTTTAGGTATGTGTGTTTGGTTTTTTTCATAGACCCTGCCATATCATTTGCTTGATCTTTTTTCAGGGGCATCCCAAATGAAAGGGATTTAGCCTGCATAGTTAGCCCACAGTGCCATGGAAGTACTAGGAGAAGAGTCTGATGAGGCCCGACCTCGACTTGGGTGGCACCCAGTTGGGTGGTCGGGCCTTGAACCAGTTAGCTATCTGCACGGAAGTGGAAAAGGGTCGACCACCAGCCAAAGAAAATACCCAGACCTATTTTGTAAGGGGTGGGCACAAGATTACAACCCATAGATATTATGCACCAAAGGAAATTGTGTTAAGAGGTGAATTTGAATGTTGTTGTGATATTCTTTGTGTAGTTGAAGCATGGTTTAAGAGGTCCATTACTGAAAAAATTAGAGTTTTTATTGGTAATCCCTTGTATTATTCATCTTCCAATTCCATCTACAAACACAAAGATAAAGTGTAATAAGCGTATCTATATTGGTGATAATAGTGAAAATTGAAATAAATAATATACATCAATGTAAATCAAATAACAATGTACCATTGCAAGAAGTGACACATACATTGTACACATTATTTGGAAACCGAGTCTCATGCCTTGTTGGAATAGGTCGTCTATTGGTATAGTTCCATACATTGTTTCCTACATGTTTTAAACCACATTATAAATCATAGATTTAACAAAAAGGATTTTTTTTATTATATTAATGATAAACTCAAAGAAGTAAACAACATTGATATTTACAAATTTCACAATTAATTTTTGATATGCCAACAATACTCATTAAATTCAACCTAGTGCCAATCAATTTGTTTATGGATCTTCTTTGTATGTTAGCACCTACTCGAAGACATTTAAGGATGGTTTCTATAAAACAACTTAAAATATGCAAAAATGATACCTTCAGTTGTTATAGGTAAATATCAACAATTACTTGGAAACTTTGAAATCAACCCTTTTCTTCCTTGTCATCCTGTTTTATGTGTTGAATAAGTTCCATCTTGTTTTCTTTTCTACAATAAAATACTTGAAAATTAATATTTAATGCTAAATTATTTGTTTATATGTACAAATTCAATCATGATTACATACATTTGAAACATGTTGAGATGACTCCTCTTATGATGCAATTGTGTCAATTTGTTTGACCATCTCCTTATACACTTTTTTTGACATTCCTACTGGCATGTTTCACATATCAGTGCATTGATCATTTGGGATTTTCATAATCTTCCTAAAAAAAGTACTAAACTATTTTTATGATGATTTATGAAAACTAAATATAACAAAATCGATATTAAGAAATGAATGGTTTGTGGTAATATATACATAAAATTGTAGAAATTTATTTTTACAATTAGAAATATCAACTTGTGACTGATTCATTTTTGTTATACTATGTTTTTCTATTGCAAGTCTGACATGTCTCATCGACCATTCCCCTAGAAATGCTTCTTGTAGTTTAGATATAATTTTGTTCTTAGAATCATTGGTTTGTTTTTTGTATTGTAAGTGGAAAGTATGTCTATACGTTCGTTCCACCAGATCCCTCATAGTTATGCCATTTACCCCCCTACCATTAACCTCCAACACTACTCTAGATGAGCTAAGGACCAATTCATCATCATTTACATATTCTATAAATTTTCTTTTCTTAGAACGACATTGATATTTTCTTTCGTTGTTGCTCCATGTAGAACATTAAATGTATATGAATTAATATATTGTTTGAAACATGCTATCTAATATTTGTAAGTATATTATTAATGAAAATTCAAAAAAGAAAAAAGAAAAAAGCTCATATTGGGTAGTATTTTTTCATTCACTTGATTCATCATTCTGCAATTTTTCTATTAGGATTTTATGCTCTTCTGCACTAGTATTAGAAATAAATTATCATCCTTGATAATTTTGTGGCTTTGCATGACACAGAATAACCAATAAATATTAGTTAAACTTAGATATAGCTCAAACATATTAATTTTGTGAAGAATTTACAAATAACTTGCCTTCTCTGCTCTTTTCAATGTGTTATCATTGTGTCGATAATTATTTTTCTTACTTGAGACCTTCTAATACATCATGTAGCATTCAATATAGAAGAAATTAAATGTTTTACAATTAAATCAATTGATTTTTAGCCAAAAATGCTTTGGTAACTAGTACCAGTCTGTTTAGAACATTAAACACATTGGGCGTTTAATTGTTTAGCACTGTAATGAAAATCTAATTTTTAAAATTAATTTTAAATTATTATGGGGCATTTTGTAAGGATAAAGACCGTGAAATCATTTAACAGTGCAATATGGAAGAGACGAATTGATGCGTTATATTACACTTGGAGCAATGATTAACAATCTCGACATAATAGAGTGTTATAATATGTCGGTGTGATGTATTACATAGGGAGCATTGATGTGTTATATTACAGAGGGCACACTGCGTAACATATATCCATTTAAAAAAAATAGAGAGCGCCGATAGGGTTTCGATCTAATTCAATAACTGATTCCCCTACATTACATGTAAAGTGCCCTATATATAGTAAGCACACAAATACATTAAATATAAAATCCCTAAATTAAAAAACCCTAATTGTGAAGTGATATACGAAGTTAAAACCTAACATGAAATTTTACAGAAAGAAGCAAGGGTTTAAGGTAAGTGTTGAATTTATGTTTTTGTTTCAATTTTAATTAAATTTAGACAGGAAAACATATCGTAAAAAAATTTACTAGCAAAATATACAGTAAACTTTTTATTATACATGGCTTTTTTTTTTTTTTTTTTTCTGAAGAATGAATAAATCTAAAATAAATTGCAAAATATTTTAACAATAAAATTTAATATTTTTCTATATAGAGTTTTGATTGAATCACCATCCCTCTCATGTTCTAATATTTTAGCAAATCTATACACATTATTTTGTCACACCTTTTGTACTTCCCCATGACATACCCTAAAGTGACTGAAACATGACCATCGTGTAGTGTACTTATTCAGATATGTAGCTCATATCCTCCCTAGAACATTGATTGAAAAATTCCTTGAGTTTTCCCTAGAAGAAATAGCTCTAAAACGATAATTTTGAGACTCATTGCTCTTATGAGGTTAAACACCACAATGATCACTTGTTGCATCACACTTGACCTACAATGGCATCACTCTCTTCCCTTGTACACCTGCGATGATCTCCAAAAAGGAAATTTTCCCAAAAAGGATTAGAAGCTTCATGATTTAGAAGTTTCTGGAGTGATGAACTGGAGGTTGTTTAGCATAGATGAGGTCGAATTATCCCAACTTGGCCTCTTGGTCTTATCCCTATGACCTACCTCCTTGAGATGAGGACCTACTACTACCTTTGGAGAGATCCTAACTCCCATTCCTTGCCTATATATTCATCTTCTCCCATTCCAAAATGGTTAGAGGTTGGTTGGTCTATGTCTATTTGCACCCTTAGGCTAAGATTGTGCCTAAAGGCTATTCATTTGGCTTGGAATTGTATTACCACTCAAGGAGAGCCTATCAACATCAATGATTTGGTTGTATGTTTCCCTTTATTTTCTAAGAATACACAATTGTTCGTTCATCTTTTGAAACTGCATATATTCGTGTATCATTTAGCTTGACATTCCTTGATCAATTAAGTAGGTTGCTATTGGATTTGCTATTTTTTTTGGCATGACTTGTTCTATCTCGATCACTTCTACAGGTGCATAAACACTGAGAGAAGCAAGAACAAACCAGTGATACAAGCGGTTCAAGATCTTCAACAAAGGAGATCAAAATAGCATCATAACATGGTAGGTCATCTCCTTCATTCTTCTTTTCAATTGTAATCTAGGAAGATGTCTAGTTGATTGTCACTTCACTTGCGAGATCCACTCATTGGGTTAAAGAGATTATCTCTATCTGTAGAGAGGATTAAACTTCATTACATTAACCTGTTAGTAACGAGTGGAGTCGCCAACCAAACAAGTATTGTTATCGATGCAGCTAATCAAGAAAAATATTCCAACGAGCCCTAGAAAATAACGTTTCCTTTCATGTTATGTAAGGGTGACAACCTTCTTCGGAATTGTCCTGGTATTCCCAAGGTCTTAGAAGTGTGGTCCATAGGTTCACATCAACCTTTGTCATCAGGCTTTGGAGATCATACTGGTTATAAACCCTCAACTACTGATAGTAAAGTTCATGGGAAAAAGGGAAAGGTCAAATTTCCTTGTAAGTTGTGTGAAGGTAATCATCCCATTCACCTTTGCGCTCTTATGCATGAAGCTTCCAAAGAGTTGGAAAACCTTACAGCTTCTCAACCTCGTCTTTTGACTGGGTATCAAAAGCTTTCCCCTAGATCCTCTGCTAGTTCATCAAGTGATTGATCGAAAGCCATCTTTGGTCAACCCTACTCTCTCTAAAAGTGAGTCTAATCAGTCCATTCATGACCAATCATTAGTTGAGAAAATGGTAGACTTGGATCCGCCTTCAATTAATTGTACCTTTCGAGTAGAGAGTGAACCTCATACTTCTCAATCTCTTTTGGTTTCTTCATTTTCAAATGAACTAGAGGTAAATCCTCTTGTTCTCAAGGTGCATGAGATAATTTCTCGTATTCCCTTTAAAAAAGAGGGTTGGTCTCAGATTCCTAAGACACCCCCTCCAAATCATTTAATCACTTATTTTGATTGGTTTCGACTGACAGGATATCACCTTCCGTCTTATGTTCCTTTCCAGATTATAATACAGGCTTACCAGATGGTTGTACCTAGCAGAATTATAGATGAGGGCACATCTGTTAGCATCCTTCCCTTAATTGTTTGGCAAGCTTTAGGTTCTCCTCATCTTGTCCCCTTGGTAGGTTCTATTTTTCAATAAGGTTAAATTGGTAGGTTCTCCTCAGCTTATAATTATTTTGCTATGTCAACCTTGTTAAAAATTGAAATAAGTGTCATGAGCATGGTTCTTTTCGTATGTCAAGCTCATTAAAAAAAGAAACAAATCCCCTTCCAATTCGAGTCTTTGATTAGATCTTGTAAAATTCCAGTCGATTCACTCACTTGATATCATAAGTGAACATTCATTCCATCCACTTAGGTGAATGAAAATAATCTTGTGGGGCATGTACCTCGAATCGAGTCATTATGCTAGGGGCATGCAAACTCATCTCAAGCATAGCTTTTCTCATGTTTTAAGCTCATGTAAAAATGAAACACAACCCAAGCATAGTTTGTTTCCATTTCAAGCTTGTGTAAAAATGAAACCAAATCCAAGCATAGTTTTTTCGCATGTTTCAATCTTGTGTAAAAATGACACCATGCCCACTTTACGTCTCATGATTTTTGTTTATATCAGCCTTTTTTCCATATGAGCCTTGGTTCTTTCGTTCCATCGTTACCATCTCTTTGGTTGATCATATGCTTTCACTTGGTTATTCTAGTTGTGCCTGAGGAACATCTCTGATGAGTGATCTTATTAGCCAACCTCTTGATCTTATTAGCTATCCTTTTATACCACTCGTTCATCTAGGAGGAGTCATCTTTCAGCTCTTTTCCGACTCTCAAAAAATGAAAAGATTTCCAAGTAATTTTCATTTAAAACTCATAAAAGTAAAAGAAATGATGTCTAATTATTATAAGTTTAACCCTTTTCCAGATTGGGATAGACTATTTATGAAAAAGGAACACCTTATTCAAACATGGCTAGCAGGTTCTCTTGAATATTTCTTTCTAGCTTTTCAAGTTCGAGAGACAAATTATGAAAAGGGATTTGATGGAGTTTTATTTTTTCGTCTCTTTTTCAAACTCTCCAAATATGAAAAAACACTGAGTTACTCTTCTATCGGAATCATAAAAATTAAACGAGGAAAGATTTTTCACCATGATGAGCCCAAGTTTCTCCTTCCTAGGACTCGTAAAACTTACTAGGATGTATTCATGCGAAGGGTGAACTTATATGACAAGCATATGGTATCATCTTCAAGCTTGTGTAAAAATAAAGAGGCACTAACTAGAAATAGTGGGGGAAAAATGAAGATGAAACATCCTTTGTATAGACAGCATGTCGCTCTTGAACATGACACTCTTCTGCATCTCGTGTCAGGTTTGGGATATCCTCGCTCAGTCACTTGCCCTTCTGAGTTTGGGTTATCCATTTTACCTCTCAGCCAACTATTCCACTTCATCATTATGACCCTTGGTCCTATGTTGAGTCTAATGTTGCCACAGTCCAGAGTAGTGTTGCCAATATGTTCAATAGAAGTCCAATCTACAGTTATTTACCTATACATCATTTGAGTCATTTCTACAGTCTTGGATCTTACTAATTTCATTCTTCATTATTCCTTGTTTCTTTTTCATGATGGGGGATTCATCATTTCCCTCCTTCGATGGGTCATTTCCTATCGACTTCAGCTCGTTATCCAGGAAGATGACTTAGAAAATCCCTTTCAGTACGTTAGAGCTTGCATGGCTTAATGGAAATTTCTTCACATCTGACAATAGGTTTTCGCTATTGGCCTTCGATTGGGTGATTCCACGAGTGTTCAACTTCAACTTTGTTATCACATTCACAAATTGTATTGTCATACCTTGAGAGCCATTGTCATTATGGGTGATTCCTTTCGTTCCTGTTAATGGTCCACATAAATGGTTGGTAATCACGTGGTTTTCTAGCATGTTTGAATATGACACATTCATTCACATGTTAGAATTCCTACTTTGATCAGGGTGGGATGGAGCACAAGACACTGATTTTTGTCTAAAATGAGTCGGGTTTCATGGATTTATATGTTGTTCATGATTGTAGACATGTTTCTACTATACATATGGTTGTGATTATACCATGGGACTTTATATTTATGATGATCCTGTCATTCTAGATGGTTGTGCCCATAGAATGGATCTTTTCATATAGTCTTCATCATCTAGAAGGCTAAGCCCCTGCCATAGATTCATGTCTTGATCTTAGGTATGTATATGTATATGCGTCCTTGATTTCCAGGTCTCCTGATAGTGTGAGTCCTCGTCCTTACAAAAGCTTGTAAAGAATCTCAACCATCACTCCCCATTATACCTTCATGCTTTAGGGGCAATCTGTTACACAATATTTTGTCAGATCTCCTGCACTTCCCTATGACATACCCTGAAGTGCCTGAAACATGACCATTGTGCAGTGTACCTATTCAAATACGCAACTCATATCCTCCCTAGAACATTGATTGGAAATTCCTTGAGCTTTCCCCTAAAGAAATGGCTCTAAAACCCTAATTTTGAGACTCATCACTCTTATGAGGTTAAAAACTACGATGGTTGCTTGTTTCATCACACTTGACCCGTGATGGAATCACTCTATTCCCTTGTATACCTGAAATGATCCCCAAAAAGACAATTTTCCCAAAAAGGATGAGAAGCTTGGTGATCTAGAAGCTTCTGGAGCAGCGAGTTGGAGGTTGTTTGGCATAGATGAGGTCAAATTCTCCCAACTTGGCCTCTTGGTCTTATCCCTATGACCTACCTCCTCGAGATGATGACCTATTTCTATCTTTGGATAGATCCTAGCTCCCTTTCCTTGCTTATATATTCATCTTCTCCCATTCCCAAATGGTTATAGGTTTGTTGGTCTATGTCTATTTGCACCCTTATGCTAATATTGTGCCTAAAGGTTATTCATCTGACTTGGAGAAGGAGTGCTTGGAGAGTTCTTGGCTTGGACTTGTATTACAACTCAAGGAGATCCTATTAACATCAAGGATTTGGTTGTAAGCTTCCCTTTATTTTCTAATAATACACAACTGTTAGTTCATCTTCCCAAAATGCATATATTCATGTATCATTTAGCTTGAAATTCCTTGATCAATTAAGTAGGTTTCTATTGGATTTTCTATTTGTTTTGGCATGCCTTGTTGTGTCTTGATCACTTGTGCAGGTTCATAAACACCGAGAGAAGCAAGAACAAGCCCTTGATACAAGCAATTCAAAGTCTTCAACAAAGGAGATCGAAATAGCATAAGAATGAGGTAGGCCATCTCCTTCGTTCTTCTTTTCAATTGTAATATAGGAATATGTCTAGTTGGTTGTCACTTCAGTTGCTAGACCCACTCATCGAGCTAGAGGGATTGCTTCTGTCCGTAGACAGGATTTACCTTCACAACAAAATAAAATCCCTTTATTTTAATTATTTTATTTTTTCTGAATTGTGAATAAATATATAATGAATTGCGAAATATTTTAACTGTAAAGTTTAATATTTTTTCAATATAGAGTTTTGGTTGAAGCACCATACCTTTCAAATTCTGATCTTTTGGCGGATCCAAAATATTTTGCAGCTCCATTATGCTCATAGTATGTTTCTCTTGCAAATGATCTCTTTTTTAATTAAACCCTAAGAAAAATTATAATTTTTTATTAGTAAAATAAGCAATAAAATTTAACTTTTTTACTATGCTCGTTTTTGACTGAGTCACCATAACTTTGAACTTTTGATCTTCTGAATTGTTCTATTGCTCCAAAATATTCTGGTGCTATACAATGATCTTGGTATGTCTCTCTTGCAAAAAAAATTACTAGTAAAATCTATGGTATATTTTTTATTATACATGGTTTTTATTTTTTATTTTTTCTAAATTGTGAATAAACCTTAAATAAATTGCAAAATAGTTTAACTCTAAAATTTAATATTTTTTCCATTAGAGTTTTCATTGAATCACCATACATTTCAACTTCTCATCTTTTGGCGAATCCAAAATATTTTGCAGCTCCATAGTGCTCTCACTATGTCTCTCTTTCAAATGATCTTTCCTTTAGTTATACCCTAACAAAAATTATAATCTTTTTATTAGTAAAATAAGCAATAAAATTTAAAATTTTTTACTATGCTCGTTTTTTAGTGAATCACCATACCTTTTAGCTTTTGATATTCTAAATTGTTATATTGCTCCAAAGTATTTTGGTGTTGCACAATGCTTTTGGTATGTCTCTCTTGCAAATCACTCAAAATTTTGGGAAAAATATTGAAATGGTGAATAATTTTTTACTATTTAAAATAATTTATGAAATTAGATTTTGAAAAATTAATTGCCGTTCATTTTTTTAATTTTAAAAATGGAACAAAAATGTGTTTTGTTTTTTCCTTAATTTCTCAACACATTAGTGTGTTCGATGGTCAAGCGCACTAGTGTGTTTATAAAAAAGTACACTAGTTCATTTATAAAAAAAACTCACCGACATTGCCGAGGCAACAAATTTTTTTAGCATACCAACATGACATCATTTTTTTTATATTTGAAATCTCGAACTGGTGCGATTAATTTTTTTAATGCAACATCTAATTAAAAGCATCAATGCTCTAATTGTTATAATAGCACCGAGTTAGTTGAATTCGTTTTTAGTTTTAACATATAGAAACAAGTGCATAGTGGTGTTGTTTTCTTTTAAACACATTTGTGCGTTTTTGTAGAAGAGCATCGGTATGATAACATATTTTTTTCGGAATGATGGAAACTAGTGAGGCTACTATTTGAATGCTCTAATGTTGTTAATTTTTTAAATGCACATCTGTGCTTTGTTCTAGTAAGTGAAAAAGTTTGGTTTAAAATCTATATTTTTAATTTGACATAAAATGACATATTAAACTCAAATTATCCTTTAGGATGCATCCACATGAATTACAGTAGTTCATAGTATACATTTTGCACTTAAATTAAACTTATTCTTGAAAAATATTTGAAAAATATGTTGAAATTTAAATTTTGGTTATATGGTGGTCGAGATTAATTTTGGATATGCACACAAATTTTTATTTCTGATTTTTCTCAAATGCAAGGATAAAATCTCAATAATATCAAATGGCCGATTCTTCAAATTCTAGCTCGTTGCATATTGTTGAGCAAATTCCTTCATAGAGTTCTCAGTTTCCACCTCTAGTAAGTTAAAATTTTATTTATATTTTGATTATCTAATTGAATTTATTTACTTTTAATCCATGTCAATTTGAATAAAAATGTATCCAAATTTCTAGGAACCCGATTCAAAATCAAGTTTAGATGCATAAATATTACTCCATATTTTCAAAAACATCAGAATCTCTTTTAAGGAGCAACATATCGCAAGCAGTTGGTAGATGAAAATGGACAACCTCTTCAACCTTCCAATTGGAACATGGCATCTTACAGCTGCAATCCTAGATCAACAATCAAAATAATTGTTTGGTATAATGTAATTTCAACAAACCAATTGCAGCGACATGCTCACTAATATCATTGATATTATACTAACGACGTTCAATATCTTTTGAAAGGATTATTGTGATAATAAGAAACCCACCTACCATCTTCTGAAGTAAGAATAAGAGAGGAAGCATACAAAGAATGGTTGAATCAACCACCTATTCAATTCCCACTATGTCTAGATTCAACAACTAGCAATGACTACAACAATAGTGGTTCTTCATCACAAGTTGGTTATGGAGGCAATCAAATGGAGGTTGGTAGGGATGATAATTTATGGGATATAACTGCCATGGAAGAAATGTTGTTAGATGAATTCTGTTGGAAATAATACTGATACGGGGCTGAATCAGTATTATCAGATCAATACTTTTAACTTCCCAAACAAATTTATATACACTACTTCATCTAAGTGACCTAACGTGTACACGCAGCTGTACTTAAAGTAACCCTCATATATGCAGAGAAGTTTTGATTTAGACAGTTTATCATGTATTGTACTTTAATCAGTATAGCAGAGATTTATTAGATAATGCACTAAAAGTAGAATAAAGCATCACACATAAGCATCACACATGAACACCAAGATATAAGGTGGAAACTCAATGTGGGTAAAACCCACCTGTTACTTTCATTTTTTTCTTCTTTCTAATAATAAGAAAATCTATTTACAATCTTGTACTGGTACAGAGTCATATTAGTACGCAGACACCCACCTCCAAAAATCTACAACCTTCTCTTGTTCTCCAACTACTACTGCAAGGGAGCTACAACCCCCTACCTCTTATACTAACTAATATGGTTACTAGTACGTTACCAACCTACAGAAAACTCCACTGTTCTACCAGGGACCACGTTTCATAAATTTTCAGACTTGATACTCCTAGAACATAAGACCACAATTTGAAGGCCACATTTCATTCAATTTTCTTACTAGACCCATCAACAACATCAATAAAGTACACATGCATAAACCAATCAATGAAACTCAATCATAACCTGAATTTGATTATTCAGAACACTATCACCAGAATAGAGTCACCAGAATCCAAAGCAAAACCCATAATTCTACAACAAAAAGCAGAAACAACTGAAAAAAATTCATAAGGTATACACTACTTCCATGTGTTGAACTAGCATTTATATGTGCTTTTATCAAATCCAACCAGCGTACACATCTGTAAATATCAATTCATAATTTTGCTGCTATTCCATACTTTAGTTATACACAGATCATAACATTTAAAAAATAACACATACATCAGTATTCAAATCTAGACTATACATGATCAAACCATATAAAGATAATTCATTTCAAGCCTTAACATCCCAATCCATCATTAGATCTTATCCCTCATGAACTGCTAAGGTTCATCCTTGGTTCAGATCAAGCAAAGCACCATAAGCCAATAACCTGCATACTAGATCTCACAGTTAATCAGATATTTGATACTTCCACCCCTTGGCCTAATGATCTTCTCCTCCTTATATAGTTTGAGGCCATTCTCAATACCATGGATCAAAACCACATAGGACCAATACCTTGGACCAAATACCTAGGGTCAATACCTCAGACCAAAGACCTTGGAACAATACCATGGATCAAAATACCTTGGACCAACTACTTCAGACAAAAGCTTAGTTTTGCAACATATACGTGCTTCTCCTTCTGTGAAAGTGCGCTTGTACATATATGCTACTTGTGTTTAGTCAACCTATGTGTATATGCAGCTTGGTCAAGGTCAACCTACATATACCTCTCTTTCTTCATTCTTTGTAGTCTGATCTATAATTCTTTGTTGTTGTCATGCGGCACTGTGATCTTTCATCTGAGTGAGTTGCCATCAAGGACAACACCTGTATCATAATGCCAACAATATCCCCCTTTAGACTTGATGGTAACAACAAAACCAAGTCACAGAAAATGATGGACCAAGATATTCTCTCCCTTTGACATACATTATGTTGCTCATGCTTCCCCTGAGTACATGATGAAATGTCTGATTGAGCTCCCCTTTTGTGCATGATGAGATGCACTAAAACCATCCATGCTCCCCCTGAGCACAAGCAGAGTCTGCAAAAATATTTTCCAAAAGAATAACATGACTCTATAACTCAACTATGTGAGGATGACCTGCCTATCACCAATGACACATACATACATCCATCTCCCAACCAAGTGGGGATATACCAAATTTGACTCATCCACCCAACCAAGTGGGGATATACTAAATCTTTATACATGACAGAAACAATAAATATTACATCATCCATCCCATGTAAAGTGGGGATACAAACTATGTCATTTGTCCAAGAGGACTCATTCAAACGTATGAGAAGACATATCACACCCTAGACTTTTACATGACTTAACCAACAAATCGTATAAATATTTGAAGCCATAGCCGGACTCAACAACCATAATGCCAACAATGTTGAATGTATGTGAAGGCTAATGCTCCCCTTGAACCTATGCTACCTATGCATTGTTAATAGGTCAATGATCAAGGCATCTTTGTTAGTCAGATAAAATTAATGAACACAATGTATAGACATTAATCATCAATATTAGTCAGAGCACCCATATTAGATCCTGCCACATGAATTTTTTTCTTGTCTAAAACACATATACACTCCCTTACCCATACAAACCCACATGTGTATGCGACTCTACTTCATTAAACACACGTATAATAGCCTTTTTCTGAAAATAAATAAATAAATAAA